>BQKZ01009156.1:12458-23250 GCA_036244855.1 Temnopleurus reevesii
CCCCCCCCCCCCCCAACTCCAATCTTTTTTTAATTGCATTTCCTTTATGATACAGCATAATAATCAAAATTCGTCTATATGACACCTTCTAGTAGGCTTTGTTTATTAGCCTAAGTTCTCGATCAAATTTTATCTCATAATTATTTAATTGTGTACGTACAAAATTCTGAGCAGCTAGGAGACTCCCTTGAGTAAGTAGTCTTAATTCCTGAAGCGATTTACATGTTGCGATGTCGTAATCAAACTTTTTCCTTTAACATCTCATTCCATTTATTTCATACAATGGTAGAAGAGAAGCGAGAACGTATACACAGATCATTGTCAAAAGAAGTATTCATTTTTTTTATTAGATTGAAATTGATTGAATAACGTTTTAATTGAATTGAAAAAAAGAAGATGTTTAAAGGTCCACTATTATGACAATGTATGTTAACTTGTGGTGTTCTATGCTACCCTTACCATCACCTTTGTGAGTGAGAGAGCTACCAAATGTGTCCCATATAATTTTGTAATATTTTTTCTTTATATTTTAGTGAGGCAATTTGGGAACGCCCCTAAAAATTCTCTTCATATGCAGAGTACTGTATGTATATGAGGTCATATACATTACTCTACATATGAACAGAATTTTTAGGTGCATTTGTGAAAATCCCTTGAAGGGGAACTTATTTTATTTACAAAAGATATTAGGACGTACTTCCACCTGTCCTGAACATACCTTGAATCATCCCACCATTGAGCCTGTTGTTTCTATTGATAGAATTGTGGAAACATTCACTTGATACTCCATTGAGCAGTAATTGCATTCCAACGTCATTGTTCATCAAGTTAACCTCTCTTAATAATGGTCAGTTGTAAACATTTCTAATTAACATAAGACATAATGAGGAATGATTCAAAGTATATTCAGGTCAGGGGTAATTACATGTTAATATCTTTTGTAAAACAAATAAGTTCCCCTCCAAGGGATTTCCACAAATGCCCCCTAAAAATTCTCTTTATATGCATAGTACTGTATATGACCTCATATACAGTACTCTGCATATGAAGATAATTTTTAGGGGCGTTCCCAAAATGTCTCTCTAAAATATAAAGAAAAATTATTAAAAAATTATTTTAAAAACTTATTAAAAAATATATGGGACACATTTGGGAACTCTCTCACTCACATAGGTAATGGTAAGCAAAAAGGCAGCATAGATCACCACAAGTCAACATATATTGTCATAATAGTGGACCTTTAATAGAACCTACATATAAACAAGCTTGTATTCCATCCCATACCATAAGTATTACAACATTATAGCATAGACCAAGTACGTTTGATTTTCATTAATTCACTTTTCAAACTATATTTTTGTTTTTTTCCTAAATAAAAAAATCACAAAGATGTTTTGGTAACAAAAAAGCGTAATACACGCTTGGTATATTATGCTGGGTAAAATAATTCCTAATAATGATAATAACAACAACACGAATGATATATCAATGTCTCTATTGACTGGTTGACTCGCAGATTAATCGATGAATTGTCGCAAAAATTACGTTCCTTTTCGATAAATTTCGATAAATTCTGCTGACACACAAAAAAATGTCAAAATCTAGATGCCATTATTGCAAATAAAAGGGAATGCTTGGGAGAAGACATCAGTGGTCAGTTTCAGTTCTCTCAGAGAATGTGTTTTCATCTTTTCTACGGAACTTTGTCTAACGGCTATTACGACATAATAGTGAGCAAAATATTCCACAAAGCTAATTGTTCCAAATTATGGATATTAATCATGAGATGATATTAAAATTTTATCATATGGGCAGGACACCCTTTTACATTAAAAAGAATGATATCATCTATTCAAGTAATCTTTTTTTATTTCAAATAATGGTATAATTTGTTGGTTTTTTTTTATACTTTCTGTTAACATGCTAAGTTGTATATATAACACGGAAAGCATTTGATTGCCGAAAAATTAACATGATTTTCCAACGGGTCCTTTTTTGCAAGTCAATGAATGGCAACTTGTCGTCATGGTCATATTTGGTCTATGGTACCATGGGCATAAGTGAATAAAAATTCCCCCGTAATACATATACCCAAAATTTGATTTTAATATCCGTTTCACGAATAATTCTTTGTGATTCTTGAAATTTACGAAGATGCATGAAGGGTTACAATAACAGACATTAAACAATTGATATTGACGTACAGTGTGCTCTGAGTAGGCCTACCTCACCATCATCACCACTAGCCCTACACACAGACAATTAGGGTATAGACTTGTACATGTTGTACCCCTAGATGCAAACACCGTCCGGCTGGTCCCTACAACAAGGTTCGAAGTTTTACCCTAAACCCCGGTCACATAGGACCCCGGAAGCAACACGATTCACCCCGACTCTTTGTTAATTCACAGCTAACTGCCTCAGAACAACGGGTCGGGGTGAATCGTGCTGCTCCCGGGGTCCTACGTGACCGGGGCTTAACAGTTCAATGTTGTCTATCATGATGGGGTACAAATTTGTACTCCAGGATGAGACATACAATGTTGTACACGAGTCAAAATGTATTGTGCAAGAGTGAACAACGTTGAACCCGAAATTGTATTCTGGCATGGGGATAAATTTCGAGCTTTATAGTGCAACTTTGAACATCTATGGAGTTCAGCAAGTGTTGCATCCAGAGGTACAACATTTGCTCTCAGCATTTGCTTGGATCAAAATTACCAAAAGATCGAGTGGTCGAGGCGCAGTCACTTACCAGCACACATAGTCAACTCAATTATGCTCAGAATGGGACAGCTAGCTAATGTTGACATGTACGTCCATCCAGAATATATTTTTGCACTATCCTGTCATCAGACATAACCAGTGGCAAATTAATTGACAGAATTGTCCCCGTCGGGTCCAAACTTACATTTTTCCATTACTTCGATTTTCAAAAAGTATTGCGATTCATAAAGATGTCTGAAGACTTTCAATGTCAATATTCATTGCTCAAGGTTCAGGCCTTTGTTTGGTTCCTCTCCTCGGCTTCTTTCTTCTTTATCTTCATCTCCTTCTCCTTATCCGCATCACCCCCTTCATCCTCCCCATCAGGTTTCTCCGACCCATAGTACCTCTTATGCAGCTTATAGACCGCCGTGTAGACCAGCCCCGATACCACACTCATCGGACCAAAGAGAGCTGGGAAGGTGAGCATCACCACCATACCAGGGTTGCCATGGAATGAGAAGGCGATGATGGCGAAGGCGAGACCTACGTTCTGGATGCCCGTTTCGAAGCCGATGGTACGGCACTGGGAGGGTGTCTGACGGCAGATGAAAGCGATGAGGTAACCGAGAGCATAGCCGAACCAACAGAGGGTGATGGCACCGAGCCAGATGGTCCAATGGGAGAGATAGAGACGAGGGTTCATGATACTGATGAAGATGATGCTACACACTACACCGATGAAACCGATTAAACTGCATGGCTACATGGGGGGAAAAACAACAGACATGTGTTTTTTTACAAAGAAAATTAAGAAACGTAGATGGCGCTATGCAGTTTTCACCATAAACTGATCATGTTAAAGATGATGAAGATAATAGCAATGATGATTAGAGTAATGATGATAAAGACCATTTATAACACATCTTGGGAAACAATTGAGCGGACGTATCTCGTTCGACTGGTTCAAACATTTTTTTACTAAAGAAAATTAAGAACTGCAAATGGCGCTATGCATTTTTTTTACCATAAACTGATCATATTAAAAATGAGTATGCTAAGTTAAAGATAATAGCAATGATGATCGTAATGATGATCATTGTAACACATATTGGCCAATACTTAAACCGACATAACTCGATCAAGTGGTTTAAACATTTTATCAACAAAAATTAAGAACAGAAGATGGCGCTGTACACTTTTCATCGTAAAACAAATCACGTGAGTCGGGATACCCACTTCGATTATAGGCATTCGTGCATGAGTGTTCTACTTCACTAGATTTTAGTTTGAAACCACGTTTGTTTTATGCTTAATTTTGATCATATATTCAAGGCAACACCAGGGGCCTGTAACATAAAAGAGATACAATTAATCTTGCAATAAATTGAATCTCTTTGGTACACATTTTCTACAGACTTACAATAAATATTCATTGTAAGTTTAATTGCATCTGTTATGTTACAGGTCCCAGGTACTGTATATTGTTTGAAAAAGAAAAATCGGCAATTTCCCGAAATGATTTACATACACTGACTGTGCATTACCTTCCTAGACCGGAAGTCAACAGACCGCTATAAACGTTTCTGTGAGACATCGTTTGACCTTGCATAATCTTCACGGTGAGACTTAAGCCCCAGTCACATAGAAGCCCGAAGGCAACACGATTCAACATGAATCTTTGTTCAGAGGCAGTTAAATGTGAACGTAACAAAAATTCGTGTTGAATCGGGTTGCTTTCGGGCTTTTATATGTAACTGGGGCCTGAGATGTAAAAACCTCCTTACACTGGATATGCGGAGCGCCCAATCAGGTTTCTTCCAGCGGAGAACCATCCCTATGGCAACAGGAACGATGATGAGGATGAGGGAGATGCAGATATCAAGATAAGGCATGGAGGTCTTCTCATCGGTCCATCTCCGGGAGTAGATGAGGAGGTTGAGGGGCATCATCCCGATAGCTACAAGCGTTGAGAGCGTTGTCATAGTGATGCTGTAATCATACAAGGTATACAATACAAAATCCAAAATTGATAAGCGACCAATCCAAAACAACAACGGAAATTTCAATTCATTTGAACAGGGGCCTATTGCATAAAAAGCTACGCAACTCAGAAAATTAAACGTAAGTCCTTAATAAGCACTCCTGATTGGTTGAAAATGGAATTGAGTTAGATTTTATGACCTGCGTTTAAACGCAATTTTTGGTCTCTGCGGCACTGTGACAAAATAAAATTAGACGTATACTGTTGTGGAAACAAATATAAGAAATAAGATTAGAATTAACAACTAGATGGTTTATAAAGCTCTATCAAGCTGTGATACTGATGATACTCGGTGGATCGTCGGACTTGCAACGGCGAAGGTTCGAACCCAATAACTGCCACATTTTTGTATTTCGTAAAACATTGCTCCTTTATGAAAAACAAGTGATGCACCCTTTATTGGTAGAAAACTACATTTGCACACATTACGGTTACGCTTACAACTTGTTGTGTACCTCGGATATGCCAAAATAATAACCTCTATGAAGTATTTTGGTCGAATGTAGTCCATAATATTTAATTCAAATAAAAGTATATTCTGCCATTATTCATCTTGACACCAACGGTATCGCGATACTCGTAGTGTATTACCAGGTACACACAAAACATTGTAAGAGCACGTACAGTGTGCACTTCAATACACTGCCACACCATATGGAATACGCACTAAGAGAGACTCTTGCGCTACTGGTCAACGAGGGATCAACGGCTGTTTTGAATTTTGAACCCACGGTCCATTAATTCGAGGCCCGAATAACAGCATTATTATTGGAATAACTATAAATGCGCTTATCATGTCCAATCTTTGTGCTTAATTGATTGGTGATAAGTTCTAACATTTAGTACTCTTCAACGTAACACAACAATCTTGGAAACTCAAATTTTAGGCCGAAAAAAAAATTCTATCTTTAGTGTGCAAAGCTACACCTTTTTGTCAGTGTGCATTGTAAATGAAATTAAAAGACGCTCTATGTGAACATAAATACAAGATGAAGATGTTTTGCTGACGCTTATTCAGTTACGCGTGACCTCGATGCACGCACATGTTAGGGTTAGCCAAACGTCTTCCCAAACATATATTTTGTTCGCACTGAGTGCGCATATGGTAATATCGTGGTACATACGATGGCTATACGTTTGATATAAACAATGTGTCTGAACCTCTGTTGAGACTTCTATAAGAATAGAAAAAAGGAAATAATAAAATACGGAAACCAATGAGTCAATGCTGATTTAACACGTGGAAATGACGGAATGATTTCCAATGGTACTTTGTCATTCTTTGCTTGATTTTGTTTCGATTTTTGTAATATATATTCATTTTTTTAATATGGTTATTCCTCATAATTACATTTAAAACAGATGTGGGCTACAGTGTCAAGTTCTGAGTAATGAACGGAAACTGCGGTGTTCCGACAATTATGTTAGCTCAAGGAAGTTAATTTCGTTCTATTTGAGTACAAGGTCCCTGGAAATTTTTGACTTTCACTATGAGAAAATGTTGTCTCTAATTGCTCAAAATGCTTTGATAACCCGGGGCAAGTGTGAAGTATTCCCCAAAGTTATGACGAACCAATCATTGGGACAGTTGCTGCTTTAAAGGTGGTCAGGTGGTAGGTCTATGTTTAAAGGTGACCCGACCCTATATACTCACGGGCAGTGAGGCATATCTTACAGGGTTTGTTTTGAGGCATTGTGAAATACAAATTAGAAAAAGACATAACTATAAGAGGCTCTATATATATATATGGTCTGCTCCAGAAATGCAAAAAAAAAATCATTCAAATATATTAACAAAAGTTTGAAACAAATCATACCATAAATTAAATTTTTTTTTAAAAAAGTCATGAATATGTCAAAGTTATAACTCAACGGTTGTTTGTAGTACACATTGGTCACATAATGTCACGTGATATGACGTAGTTCATGCACGTCATGACACGTTGCTAAAAATCACGTGTTACGGCGTATGCCGTACAGTAATTTATGAAAACCTCCATTCAGTCATTGTCATTTAAATATTCATAACTTTCCTGTTCCTTATCGGATTTACTTCAAACTGTTTTATCTGTTCATCTGACTTTTTGCCTATAATCGGAGCAAGAATCTGGCGCAGACCAAGTCTTTAAGTAGCCCCCCCCCCCCTCCCCACCTAAAAAAAATATTCTTAAAACGGGCATTCCTCGAGCTCTCTTGGAGAATTTCTGACGTCATCAATTAGTTGACTCTCATCTCACATTTTTAGCAGATAGTAATAATAATAATACTAATAATAATAATGGTGGCTACTTGTATAGGTCCACCTTATCGGTGCCCATGGTGCTGAAAGCTTTACTACACTATTACCCGGCTCTAGCTGGCAATCATTACGGCGCTCCGCATTACAAGGAATTTATTCCTTCCGTCCCCATTTACCTCACCTGGGTCGAGTGCAGCACAATGTGGATGAATTTCTTGCTGAAGGAAATTGACGCCATAGGTGGAATTCGAACCTACGACCCTCTCGTTGAAAGGCGAGAGTCAGAACCACTACACTACGGCGCCTTTTTAAAGATACAGGTTTTTGCTTGTCGTGATGAGCAATGTCGATGTGTATCATGCTATACAATTCATTGAGTCGATATTCCTTGAAATAAATCACGTGGTAATAATATCAAAGATTGGTGCTTCTCATGGTAAAAGTGCACAAGACATCGGAGTGATACGGATAATAAATTATAACTCCTTTAGATGAGACCTGGGAATTATGACCCATATATCCTGTGGTTAAAGTTGAGTCATACATTTGCGTTATTGCAATATATTTCATTATTCCTGGTGTTAACCCTTTTGTTGCCCGGCACTTATTATATAGAAAATTGAATCTTGTTATTCAAATCCAATATTTCAAAAAGAGAACTCAAATGATACACCTAGGCTTAACATTCATTGGAAAGCTGCACTTTCTGGCCTTACGATCATACATTTAAATCAACAAGAGATGGCACTCTCTGTAAAACAAAAAGAAAAAAAAGAGTCAGACCCAGCATTTTAGTTCAGTTGCAATATGTCGGAACTTCAAGAATAAACAGACTTACAGACTTAGTATACTTATAAAGCATGCCAGCTAAGTCAAGATTCCTTTTTATGACCAGATCCTACCACCATAACCGTCAGGCCTGCCCGACATAGCAACAACTAATGTATGCAAACTGGATTCCAAGTATTGTAGTCTTATTGTTATCAACCGCTTTAAGGAATACCACGTAACTACGTTCATAACCAAGAAAAACGCATAAATTTGAATGTTATACGTAAACCCGTCGGAGGCTGTGAGCATGCGATTGCAAATATGTGACTGAATCTTTAGCATGTTTGATAACTTCATTTAACTTTATTAGGACAAATATCTCCTTGATGAGTGTGTGGACCAAATGATATTGTACCAGCACAATTAAACAGGAATTAGTCATAAAAGTGAAACGCATTCTAGTGGTAGTATGAACATGTATGAAACAGTTTAACTAATCAATCGTGGATTATGACCGACAGAAGAGCTTCAACAGGGGAAATGCCAATAAGGTGTATGCCATCTTTTTCTTTACATTGGCGCTGATAATGTGTTTCTATTGCACTGTTTTTAATGTAATTTGTATTTCATTTTCATTTTCAGCTTATATTAGAAAATATTTAGTGTCTGACAATAGGATGTGAAATGTTCATTTGTCTTTGTTCGTCTTTCAATTTCAACTTATCCTATACAATCTTTGTTCTCTTACATATAATGCGATAAAATTCACTCCACGAAGATTTGTCAATTCTTTCCCTTCATTTTAATATAATACTATCATAAGGTGTTTGTTTTCTTATAAAACAATACAATAAGGTTCACTCAACGAACGTTTGACATTCATTTCCTTTCATTTCAAGCTTATGCTGTAAAATATTTAGTCTCTTACAATATAATGTCATGAGGTTCAACTCACGAACGTCTATCAAACAGCTAAACTTTTGAACGCTTTTGAAACTTCTTCAAAAGAAGTTGTTTTTGCTTTTGGTACTAGATTTGAACTCGCCTGTTTTGTGTAAACCTCCTGAAGCTTACTGTTGCTCACTGATCACCATTACACTGATCACCACGAATGAGTAAAAAGAATTGATTCTTTCCATAATCATGAAGTATGATATGTGAGAGTCTCAAAATAATATATCAAACCCAAACATTGTTGTACTGCTTGCTACTGGAAAAAATAAGGTATAGGGTAATGAACGAACTATGAATGCTCGCGCAATAGGATGAAATGGTTTTTTTTTTTCTCGATTCGTTAGCAGTCATCATTTTGCATATCATTTGTTTTAAAGAAAAGGTGAAAGAAGTACAATACCTTCGTATTTTTTTCATGATTTAGTTTTACACCCCACACAGCAAAATAATGGTGTTATGTGTAAATAGTGTTGACCTATAAAGCTAATGAAATGGTGTTGGGATTAACATGAGGTAGACCATGGGCATGATGGGCTTTAACTTCACATCATTTTCATATGTAGATGAGACAATGTGTTAGAGTTGGTGCAGTATTATACCTGGTGTTCATTTTAGCACTTCTAATTCAAAGTGAATTTTGATCAATTTTATCTCTTTTTTTACTCTTTGTTGTATATACATAATGTACAGATAATGATGTAGAATTCAACTGATGCTGTCCGACATTGGTATGAGAATGGTGTTGAAATTAACACGATTAACACCAAAGTAGTTAACTTAACACCATCAGTGTTCTTTCAAAGTAACCTCACCTCAAGCACAAGTCTCCATCAGTCCAGAAGGTGTAAAGGTTAGACAGACTACCCCCTGGGCAGCAGGCGAGGATCAGACACCCCAGAGCGATGGTCTGCTCGAACCCGACCGCGATGGCGTAACCGAAGGCGAGGAGGGGCATGATGACGAACTGTGACAAAAACCCGACTGCAATGCCTACCGGACGGCGAAGCTTTATGAGGATGTAATTGAAAAGTTGGGATTCATAAACCAAGGTGAATACAAACACTACACGTACTAAACAATTAGAGTGTACCTTAAACTGACCGCTCTCTAAATATCTTCCCTCAAAATTAAATAAAATTATATCGTATGAATCTGTTTTGAAAATGTTTTATTGTCCGCTTTATAATAATATTCAGACTGCCATACCCATCCCACTGACAGGCACATTCAGGAGGAGGGAGGAGGGTTATTGGCACCCCCTCCCCCCTCCCCATTGGCGCCATTCCGCCCACATGCATGTGAATGACAGAAGATTTTGGGCTACAAGGGTGCTGAAACTTCAAATTGTGTTAAATTACTTCTGGTTCTGTAGGCTTTGGCCGATCCCACATAATTCGAAGGCGTTTATTATGCACGTTACATATTTCGATATGATTATCTCGGAATTGCTCACATAGGTTAACGCCCTTCTGGGCCCCGTTACATAAAGGTTTGCGATTAATTGCTAATCTGATAGCGATTGATATCAATCGCAAATCTATGGCAAATCATGTATCATGTACTAATTGATCGCAAAATCAAATAGCGATTAATCGTAAACCTTTATGTTACGGGGCCATGGTCCAAACAAACGATATATGCTTAGAAAAAAATTAAATCCATCTAAAACTGCCCCATGTTTGGATGTTTCGTAAAAAGATACTTCATACAGCCCCGTTGGCATCTTAAAAGTTTCCTAAAATAGCAGCGACAGCTATTTTTGGAACCATTTTAGGTTCCAGCACATAATGAACATTTTTTTGGCGGGGAGAGGGGGTGGGGTTCTAGAATTACACAAAAACTCGTACTTTTTTGGCGAACTTTTTTTGTCAAGAAAAGATTAATCAAATATGATTGAAAATAAAAAAAAATAACTAAAATGTATGACTCACAACAATCTTGAAGTTCTGGAGGGTTATGGAGGCGCCCATAGCGATGAGGACGATGAAGAAGGTGACAGCGATCACGACTTGGTTGGCGATCTTGAGATGCTCCACGTAGGGTGGTGGTCCATGGGGCGGCATCGGCCCAGCCGCATC
>BQKZ01009157.1:9669-22868 GCA_036244855.1 Temnopleurus reevesii
AAACGAGCTCGAGAAGCTGCAGCGTGCACGGCAAGTCTATTGTTCGCTGCGCGCTGCGAGAGGCCGAGGCCGTTTGGCGTCATAGCCGCGGCATGATGCGTGCAGCTGGGGCGGTATAATTTGGATGTGGCGCCTTACTTCAATCTATCCAGTACAAGACAAAATTATTCTTTGAAATTCCCCATAAAATCTTGTTCGTCATCATCATCCTCTATCTATACGTATTTGTTATGTTTATACTGTAAAGAGCTTTTAACCTTTTCTGGAATTAAGCGCTATATAAATGTTGTATATTATTATTGTTATTATTATCCTCGTTTTTGTCGTCGTAATTAAAATCACCATCATCAGGATTATCAACATCAACATTACAATCATAACTAGTACCACCTCATCAGCATTATCATCACCATTATCACTATCATCAATACGATCATCACGGTCCTTATGTTGATCACAATCGCCACAAACACTTTCTTTATGTGCGTGTACGTGTGTGAGTACATTCTTGAGTCTATGTGATTCAAGTCGCATACTGAAGAAAGTCAGCAATACATGTACAAAAACAACAAAATACATCGATAGAAATAGTATCATTTGAATTCCCACTGAGTCCAGAGCGAACTTTATTCAAGTCAATATATGCCAGCATTCAACACTGACCATCGGATCCTGAAAACAGACATAAAAAACAACCAGATAGAAACTTGGAGACGTCATGATTCTCCGGGAATTATATACGTGAATTTTATGAAAACATTTGTTTATGTGTGCTTGATACGTAATAGCAAAAATTGATTTCATATCTAGAAATAAGATCTTACCGATTCTATTGTGCTAACTTTCGTGATTATTTACATGTCAACTGTGGTACTTGTATATCTAACTAAAATGGACTAATATGTATTACGGCAAAGAATTATGACGCCCTGAATATCAACTCATAATAACCATCAGGTCACAGGTATGGAGTATCCAAATGCGTTTGTAATTGTAGCGCGGCAAAAAGATCGTGATTACCTGGAACTAAAACGTTCAAGACATTGTCGACTTATTGTCTGCGTCACTAAACACTACTTTATTTTCTAAACGGGTCATATACTTGTAATGATATGTTCATCCATTCTACATATCATTGATAATTTGATTTCATGAGGTGGAGAACGCCTGAGCTCAGGATGTGGTTCCATATCTGAAAAGGGGAAAAGGGGAGAAGAGAAAAATATTAATCCGCAATCAATAAATGAACTTGTCATTTACCCATAGGCCACTTGTGCAGGGACAGCGCTTCCCTTAGTGTACATATGTATCATATATAAGTATTATTTACTGAGATTAGTACACTAATACGAGCCTCTGAAAATACATTTGAGACCTGGTAGGAACTTATTCCTTGAAAAAGCTTATGCCCCTAATAGCTGCACTGCCAAAGCCAGGGTAATAATGCTGCAATTGTAGAGCGCTTAGATAATTCTTCATAAAGAGTTGATAAGCGCTTTATAAAAGCCGTTCATTATTATTATTCTAATTTTCATGTGTGCAGACTCAAGAACATCTTTTTAAATTATAGAAATATTCATAACCAAGCCTGAAAACTTCGTAACATTATGAGTGCCTTCGGTAACTGAAAAGTACTCCTATTAGAAGTAAGTTCGTTTCCCAATAGGGGGTTTATCCATTTTTTTTAAAAATCTATTATTTATTCACTTTTGCTGTGCTGAGAAATGTTAGGGTTGTGTTTCATGAAGATATCCATGCGACTGCTGATCCTTTCTCAGGTGCTATTTCAGCATCAGGGGGTATCATTGAGTGCAGAAAGAGATCACCAGTCGTGCGCAGAGTCATGTGTACTTCTACAAAATATCTTTATGAAACACCGGACATATTCAGACAAATGCTCACCGAAATGTTTAGTTTCCGACATAGAGGAGAAGTTGGGGAGAGCCAAGGTTGTTGGCGACCGCCTCCGGTCCGGTAGCCTTTCCGACCACAGCTGCCTCAGCGTTGGTGCAACTTCCGAACACGTTCACGCATTCGATAGCAATAGCGCCTGTTTTAAGAGGAAATGTTTTCATTTGTGAAAACGTGTATTAAATTCATATTTCACAAAGATTCCTTTAGAAACTAAGTGGAGCAAATTCGACGCTACTTTTATGCTGTTGAAATCAAGACCAGCTGGCGAATATGACGTTTGCACAGTTCAATACATCGTGATAATTGATGGTTTGGTCAAGAAGGTCAAATTGGGTCATATCGGAAGAAAAATCAAGATTTGAAGTTTCTGACTTTTGAACCGGCACAGATTAACTTTCAGATGAGGTCAAATATAAATAAACTATTCCATGTTTTTTTCACGAAGTATTCTTTTGATATTATAGGTTCTTCTCATTTGCATCATGGCTATTTTCTTTGATACTGTGTTCGAAGGAAGCTTCCTAATTTCTAATAACATTTCGCAGTGCGTGTATGTATGTGATTGTTAGAATATCATTTTTCGTTATCAATCATATTGTCTATATGGGTGAAGGACATTTTACCTGCAACATGGGGGCAAGCCATAGAGGTTCCACTCATGGTAGTAGAGCCAGAGTCGGTGCGGTGTCCGGCGGATGTGATACTGCTGCCTGGAGCGAAGATATCCAGACACTGTCCATAGCAGGAGAAGTAAGAGCGTTCATCGCTACTAGTCGAGGATCCAACAGTGATGGCCTATGATGCAATACAAAACAGCATTACTGTAATTAATGCCTAGAATTGGTTAATGTTTCTCTGGCCATACTTTATATCATAAAAACAGAACCCCTTTTTGCCACATGTGGTTATTCATTTTGTACAAAACATGACAATTGTGCACTCACACAAGAGTCAACAAACTCCTTCCCCTACATCAGTGCTGAGTTCCACGTGTTCCAATCAAGGTGTGGAGACATTCTAATTCCATGAGAGCGCAATCAACCAAACTGATTTACGTTTAAAGTAGTACCTTCGGTTTACATATATTTCAGCTAATGTTAGGTAGACGAAATATTGGCAAGGACCCAGGGACATGAACCCCCTTGATGTTTGTAGTAACTATTACCCAAAAGAGCCCCCTTGCTCAACATCGACATCAGAAAATCAACTAGGTCATAACATATGTGCTGCGAATCATCTATTTAAAGGTTAAACATATGTTGCATAGAACATAGATGTCTGTAGTCCACCGGAGTACAACCATGGGCCTGTAACATAAAAGATGCAATTAAACTTATGATAAATATTAATCGTAAGTGTATAGGAAATCATGAATGATGGAGATACGATAGATTTCGAATTAATCGTATCTCTTTTATGTTACAGGCCCCATGTCTGGTAAATTTGGGTGGGCGACAAAATTCAATATTTGGACAATTCTTATTCATGCTATTGAATATTTATGGAGATTGGAGCTACGTGTACTACCTCCTGGCAATTTTTAAAATTTTGCATCAGATTATTTTGCTTACATATGGTGCGCTTGCTGGAGAATAGCTGCAGGCATCATCGTCACTGTTACCAGCTGCGACCACAACTGAGACTCCAGCATTATGGGCATTCCTTACAGCATCATTCAGGGAAGCGCTATATCCGCCACCGAGAGACATTGAAGCAACTCGTTTCCCACTTTGTGCTGCTACATAGTCGACACCTAATGAAATATGGAAGTAACACCAAGTGATGTCGTTATAACATGTACCATATAAACTCTGACCAGATTGATTGATTGATTGATTGATTGATTGATTGAATTAAACATTTATTTCCTTTTTCATATACATAGTACAAAATAACTTGACAAAGTGAACGAATCCAAGGAGGCGAGTACCCTAGAAGCAAAGCTTGTGTTGGGTTCTCCTTAACAACAAACAAAGTGAAAAAAAATTGTTTTATTAAACAGGAGTAAAAAAAAAATAGATTAGTAAAAGAAAATAAATGACTGTAAATAACATAAATAAGTGTTTAAAAAAATGGACAAATGAGCTGGAAGAGGTAACCAACTCACATTTCCGCATTTGAGCAATGCATGCCCCAACTATCGGATTTTATCTGAAATGTTGAAGGTATAGCATCATGCTGATGTTGTCAACATTATGCCCAAGTACAGCCAATCAAAACAAATCAAAAGCGAAACAACCCTAATATTGTTGTGAAAAGGCCGACTCTCACCTATGTGTTTTTATCCTGCGTTAGCCTAGCGGGTTTTTATTTAAAAGGCTCCCTTGACGCACAAAAGCACAGATTATACAATTGATTGTCACTCGGTGTAGGCTCGTTGAGCGCACGCCATGCGTCTGTCTAACGTCTTTTCAACGTATACTATTCGCATGGGATGCGGGTCTTTTTTTTACTTAAAAGAACGCAGGGCCAACGCAGGCTAAAATCACCAAGATGTGAGTCGGACTATAGTGTGCACATAGCTTACCAGCGATGATGCCAGCATATGTGCCAGAACCATTGTCATCCAGAACCTTGACAGCCACAATGCTGACCTGCTTGGCTACACCAAAATCCTGACCTCCAATAGTTCCTGCGCAATGAGTTCCGTGACCATCACCGTCTGCACCTTTCTATTAGAATAATATATCGGCGAAATTTACGATTTACACGTTGTTTCATTCAATGTCACCATATTTTTTACACAATACTTTAAGTAAATTAACATCGTAGTGCAAGCAATTATCAAGAGTTCTACGCTGTTGTATACAGCAGAAAATCGTCGAAAATACCCAAATTGAAAAATAAAAAGAAATCAAAATTTAGTNGAAAAACCAGCAGTACAAGACGAGAAAAGGAAGGGACGCTGCTAATATGGACAGAATAAAAAGAGAAAACATTAGGAGAACATGCGGAGCTTGTGAAATGTGTAAAACAATAATGATAAGTATAGGATTAAGCTAAAGAGACGATGACATGAAATATACAAAATTTGCAAATTAAAATAGTCATCGTCATTCAGTGATTGAAATGGAAAGCTATTAAACGTTATCATTTTGGGGACGAAAAGTCACAAAATTAATATGTTGTGGTTAATGTATACACGTTCACACACTGACACAAGCGCCGTAGATCTGTAGACATGGTAGAGGAAAATTGAATAAGAATGCGGTACTAAAAGCAAAACACATGAAAGCACCAAAGGAGAAAAAATAGAAAATTGAACTATGGAAAAGCAAAAAACAAACACCAACAAAGACGATGAAACTGCTGGGACAAAAGAAAGACGAAATCATTTTGAAAAAATAACGATTAAGGGAGAAAAAGTATAAAATGGCAAGCAAGTTCCTATTGATGGAACTTAAAATATGACTATGACATAAACAATACATTACTACCACAGCTCCCTTAACAAGAGAGTATTGGACAAGAGAACAAGTATTGGACAAGAGAAATGTATGCCCCAACTATCGGATTTTATCTGAAATGTTGAAGGTATAGCCTCATGCTGATGTTTTCAGCATTATGCCCAAGTACAGCCAATGAAAACGAATCAAAATCAGAATCAAAATCAGAATCAATCCTAATATTGTTGTGAAAAGGCCGACTCTCACCTATGTGTTTTTATCCTGCGTTAGCCTAGCGGGTTTTTATTTAAAAGGCTCCCTGGACGCACAAAAGCACATATTATACAATAGATTGTCACTCGGTTTAGGCTCGTTGAGCGCACGCCATGCGTCTGTCTACCGTCTTTTCAACGTATACTATGCGCATGGGAAGCGGGGTTTTTTAAAAAAACCGCTGGGCCAACGCAGCTAAAATCACAAAGATGTGAGTCGGACTATATTGTTCCCATAGCTTACCAGCGATGATGCCAGCATATGTGCCAGAGCCATTGTCATCCAGAACCTTGACAGCCACAATGCTGACCTGCTTGGCTACACCAAAATCCTGACCTCCAATAGTTCCAGCGCAATGAGTTCCGTGACCATCACCGTCTGCACCTTTCTATTAGAATAATATATCGGCGAAATTTACGATTTACACGTTAATTCATTCAATGTCACCATATTTTTTACACAATACTTTAAGTAAATTAACATCGAAGTGCAAGCAATTATCAAGAGTTCTACGCTGTTGTATACAGCAGAAAATCGTCGAAAATACCCAAATTGAAAAATAAAAAGAAATCAAAATTTAGTTTTGTATTTTTACATCTTTATACATTTCCTAAATTTTATTCCAGTATTTTTCAAGAAAGAACAAAATGTGTTTCTTGGTAATTTCACGAAAATAATCTAAGAATTTAATTATTATCAGTTTTCCAAGTTATTTATCATCACAGAATTTAGTAGTTAAAGAGTTAACAATAAATTATACTTGAAAAACGTCATATGTCCTTACGTTAGTTCCGACTTCGCAAGTGCCCCAGAATCCAAGACATTCTACTCCGACAGATGACACACGCCCATTAAAGTCACTGTGAGTTTTCCTGATACCAGTGTCGAGAACGTACACAGTGACACCTTCTCCAGTACCTGAAAAAAGAGCGAAATATGGAATCATGAACATATCGAGCTCTGCAGTAACATATAATTGAAATATATGCAGACACTAACAAACCCCAAACAGAATATTCCAAAAAGAACAATTGACATCTGCAAAAGCATTTTCCAAAACAAAATCATTATAGCAGAGAAATGAGCAAATTTATTGATTAAAGTTAAAGTTAAAGTTTTGAAAAAGATGGGTTTTAAAACGATGAGGTATGATAAACTTCTTGCAAAGTAGTGTTTGACGAACGTATACGTAATTTTAAGGAATTATTCATTCTACTAATAATAATTCCTTGGTCATATCACCTGACCAAAAATTGGTCAATTTGCATGAAAATACATATTGATATGAATACTTGAAATGTTCATAGCTTTCTTATTTATTGACCGATTTACTTTATTTCTTATGCTTTTAATCAAAGAAAGATCCAAACCCAGCTTTTAACTGCTCCCACCTATATCTTATAATCATAGCAAATATAATAGTCCGGAACGGTTAGCATCTCTGCATCCTTAACCCGTTGATGACCGAATTCTTAAATTCATATAGGCTGTGTGCATGGGCCATCCAGTTCTAGTCACCAATCAGTTAACTTCGCTTACCTGCGGGGTTGTATTGGTTGTCCAGTCCAGATCGGGAGTCAACACGGTCAAGACCCCATGATGCAACGGCCGACTTACGGGCTACACCATCCTCCTCAACGTACTCGACAGCGTGGAGATTGCGGATCTGTAAGGTTTGGAAATTAAGAAATCTATTACAGTTCATTGAAATAAAACGTAAATATTTAGTTTGACATTATTTCACTCTATTTTCAGATAAATCCGCCTAAACGTACTCGACAGTGTGAAGATTGCGAATCTGTATATAAAGGTTTGGAAATTAACAAATCTATTGACATCAGTTCATTGACATACAAATATATTCAAAATTGTTGGACTATATTTTCATTTAATTCATCAAAGCATACACGGAATCTACAGACAGACCTGTTTCTGTTTTTAGCTCATTGGCTCAGTTAACAGTGAAATACAAGACGGAGCTGAATGGTGACGAAAAATCAAAATCAACCTAACAATTCACAATCAAGGAGATTTCGCAAATATCAGAGTGCCCAAGCTCACGAATGCATATTTAGAAACCATTTTTGGAAAAAGAACAAAAATATATTGGTAATACACCGTTGTGAACGACCAGTGGAATAAATTTCATAACATTAATGATTCAACGGTGTATTAAGATTATATGTCAGGATTTAAACAAATTGAAACAGTAAAATTGTATATTGTGGTAATGACAAAGAATAAATAATGTCAAGTGAAGCGGTCGAGCTCAGCTGAAATGGCAACATTTTAAACAGATATCACTTTCGTAACAATTTGACATCGAAGCAACAATATCATTTTTAATATATCATCCATTTATTTCCTTTTGAAACTACGATTGAAGACAAAAATCTTGTTTATGAAAAGTCTTTTTAGAGACAGGGAAGAGAATCGTACCGTTTACTTACAATCTCAACGGCTTTGTCGGACAACTCAGCGGCGAAACCATTAAGGACCTTGTTATAGACGAAGCCAACACGACCTCCAGCAGTTCTGACTTTTGGTAGAATGGATTGGACGTTGATATCATCCTGATGAGGAATTAGAATGATAAACTCAGGTTAATTGGTAAAGGCCGATTTACATCTTTGCGTTTAAAATGAAAATTGAAAACGCTCCTCGAGCGCACAGTATACGCTGATCACACGGTGGACTAACGTTCGGCTTGCACTCAAGGTGCGTACGCCGAACGTTAGACCACCGTTTGACCTGCGTCGTGTGCGTCCAGGGAGCGCTTTTATTTACAAAAGTGGTGGGCCGATGCAGGCTAAGGACGCAAAGTTGTGAGACGCCCTTTAGGTAAATAAACTAATATACATGACATAGAAGGTAATTAATCCACAGTCGTTTACTCATATTATTAAATGTTGACATTCTACAATGTAAAAAACAATGATCGTAACTCGCCCCCAAACCCCGCACCAACACATTGATTAGGTATTCTCTGTAATTGTCCCTCCGTATCTGGAACCCTCTATACTATCCCATGAATTAAGAATAGTCAGCAACTCATTCTCATAAAGAAATGCCTCAAAATGCAGATTTTCATGTAATTATTGCATTTTCCAATAATATAGTACTAATTTGTTTGAAATGTTGTAACGAACTCATTGTGTTATTTCTTTATGCATTTGACTAACTATCATACATTGTATTACTTTAAAAAATTGCACTTTAAATCGAATGAAAATGTGCAATTTAATGTAAATGTTTAATATCGTTATTAATATTATCATGAATTCATAAATCAGCATATCCTGGGATATGTCAAACAAGCCATGTGAGCAGAAAGGACAGCGGTTCGGAACAACGTCAATAACTTTCATTCAAGCTTTCACAATAGCTCCATGCAGTTTTGTTTTGTGTTTATGACGCTATTGTGAACGCTTGAATGAACTTGTCTAGTTTGTCAAATTCCTTTTTACATTCTGCTCACAGTGAAGCTAGGTCTTTGACAAAATATATATGAATACTGATTTACTCTGGTGTGGTGATGCTTGAATTTAATTAGATAATGTATTACTTCTCATTGGTATATTTGATTTGTTAATTACATATATAATGGCATTAAAATTTGCAAGGGGTTATAGAGGCTTTATACATTTTGCTTAATACATTTAATATTTTGATAAGAATTCATGATATGCGTTTAAGAAATCTATTATCATTTCCAATATCTAGCAATTCCACAAATACAACTTTTAAATAATCATTTGGATAAATCATACTGCTCACATTGTATTCTTAATGTATTCTATATTAATTAATCTCTGTATTTACGTGTCTTCACCAGCACTTGCTTTGAGAGGGTTAGGATAGAAAACCTGCGGGTTATGGAGATTAAGTTCTCCTTTTCCATGCCCCAGCAGCCCTCTCAAACCAACTGCTGGTCTTATTCAATTATCCATTTACCTAGTTCTTTTATCTTTGCATCCTTTACCTATATATACTGTAACTGTTTTGTTTTGAATTTGCCGAATAAGTAATAATGATAATAATAATAATAATAATTAATGTAAGTGAGTAATAGCTTACCTTGATCTTCACGATGTATCGTCCCGGAACAGGCTCCTTCGCTTTGAGGAGTCGGGCAGCGTTGGCTGCAGCCACGAACAGAAGGACCAAGGCGAGACGCATGATTACTGTAAAGAAAAAAAAGATAATGACACATACATTTTCCACAGACCGTATAAAGGAAGAAAATACAAATTGGATATTAAAGCATTTTTTTTAATCTTGATTTTTTTTACGTCCTGGAAAATGAAATTTCTATACATAAAGCAATCTTTATTAAACGGAGGAGCAGATTGCCCAAAAGGTACACGTGAATAGATGCCGTAAATACAATGCCTCCGACATTCCGATAGACGGACGTAATTTTCTCAGATTCGTGTAATATCTAATCACGAGTTTGTGTTTTCGTGCGAATTAAACATTTATCGGAAAGATACTGCTAATCTTCGAATTTTACATTTTATTAATATCCATGTTCCTTATTCAGAGATTTTACAAATTCGTAACAATGCAATCATTTTGTGCATAGAAAGTTCATTTTCTCGGACGTGCCAGAAAAAAAAATTGAGACATCCAGTCTTGGTTGTAAGATCGAAAGTGCAATTACTTCTTTGTATGTATCATGATCACTCGAGCATGTTGTTATTCTAATACCACAAATTGCATTCTGATTACAATAGTCGGGCTTCGCAAGTATGTTCTGAACAACGCAGGGGGTAAATTTCATGTTCCCGTGCAAAATTTCGCACGCAAAACGGAGAATTCTCCGTTGCCCAAAATCCAGACAATTTGTCAATCAGGAATCGCGTACCCATCGTTCATTCATTGAACCGATCTGGCTTGGGCTATCGCGTCCAGAACAAAAAAAAATTGTTTATTTATTTATTTTCCACACATGGGCTGGAACACCCTCCTCAGCGATAAGGCGGTTCTTCTTACCATTTGGAGATAAAGAAGGACGGTGATTATGTTAGGAGATGACCGTTCATGGCATTGTTAAATTTTGGCCGCTACGCTCCCGCTGTTCGGAAAGTGAAAGCCTAGTAATGAGTTAATGATTAGAAAATTTAAAACAATGCATATGCTATACAAAGAATAACATACTGTGGTCGATCATCCATTGCAGAAAGAAAATAATTAAGTAGTCTTACCTCTTTAAGAATCGTTACATTACCCGATCACATTGTGACCTCAAAGAGAATTCTTAGCGGAGGCAGCCACGCTGGATGCGGCAGATCTCTGCGCTTCGGAGACGATCCAGCAAAAAAACGAGGCCTGCTCCGAACCTTCCGGGATGCATCGAGCTGTAGGACCACCTGACTAGCCGTATCCGTGACGCACAAGTACCGCATCCAGCCGTGGCTTGCCCGCAGCTGCTCGATCTGTCGGTCTGAAGCAGGAAAGAAGGTACTTACCAGTTGGTTGTATCTTTGCAGTCCAGGAGACCAGATGATTTCAGTGTGGAATTGCAGCCATATTTATGCTGTTCGAAACCTCAGTTTGACGTCTTTCTGAAAATGCATATTCATGGAAGGTAAACAACTGATAACGGGTAACGATAGTAATTTTTCTTTTTCTTTGAAAGGAATAAAGTGCATAATAAGACATCAACCACAAGAGGCTCAAAGTTCTTGATATGAGGTCTTTAAAAGGAAAATTATACAAATCTTCATAAAAGCAAATAATCGGAATTTAAGGGAGGCGTGGCTAAAACGGCATTGTTTTAAACGATCTAAATACTAATTAACCGTTTATGACCATAAATTGGCACAACTCCAAAAAAATGTATTTCCTGGAAAGGAGGGAGATAGTACCCGAGATGCACACCTTTCTCATCTAGACGAATTTATGCTACGAAGCAAGAATAGAAGAAAATGTTTCCAACTCGAAAGTCGAAAAGTATTTCAGTTTTTCATTAATTTAAATGAAAGAAGATGAAATGCGACAGAATAATTGAAAAGAATAGCTCTCCCCAGTACAATATGAGATCAAATAAAGCTTTGGAAAAGGAATCCATTCAATATTTAGGAAATTTACTTATTGTGGAAGCAAACCAACAATATATATATTTACGAATCAAGACATGTTTCTCAATATTGAAACTTTAATTTTCCATAACAAGTTATTTCAACAACACGGTATAAATTTTCTTCCTCCAAGGTATAAACTATTTTCGAAAAATCAAGTCGAACGCGAATTCGATGGTCCTTTGTAATGCTATTCAAATCGGTACCGGCTTGTGATTGTTGTGTCCGCACAGTTGATTACAGGGCGTACGGTTTTATTGTCTGTGGCCCACTTAATATTGTGGAAATAGTTTATATCGTGTTTTTTTAAACGTAAAAACAGCAACATCTACCAAAACAAAGTGCTAACCGTGCAATTAATTGTAATTCCATTTTAAAATTAAAGATTTTACTCAAGAAAAATGACGAGACAGTGTTTGAATTGTTCAATGTTTAAAATGAATGGTGAATACTGATTCACTATTTCAATGTTTAAAGTGAATGGTGAATACTGATTCACTATTTCAATGTTTAAAGTGAATGGTGAATACTGATTCACTATTTCAATGTTTAACGTGAATGGTGAATACTGATTCACTATTTCAATGTTTAAAGTGAATGGGGAATACTGATTCCATACACTCGCTCAGTCAACTGTTTATACATGTTAATTTTGCCTACTGTATCCTTGTATTTCATCTCTTTCTTATTGAATGTAAAACCCATCAAAACATACCATTAAACTACATTATTTAGCAGTTATGTAAAGCCATCGAATCAACTATCAGATATAATTTGTGTCAATGAAACAATGTAAATCTATTCTTATTATGTTTTCACTCTGTATCCTGTGAAATGAAATTTAGATTTTGATCGTTTAACATTTTTAATATAGCAAGAAAGAAACGTGTTGTATTAATTTTTTTTTTCATTTCTGACATATGACCATTTGAATATTGTTTGACAATACATGCTAGTCGAATGGTAGTCGGTATCATTTGAAAACTGACCTTTGCATTATATTATCTTTCTTTCTGAAGGTCATCATCAGTCATATCTCCATATCTAATGCTTTCTTCCAGAGTCCATGTGAAAGTAACACGCTTTGTAAATGTTGAAGTTCAATGGTTAGTCAACTATATTTTGTGTCTTGCAAATCAGCAGGTTTAAAAGGGTTAAGCAGAAAGCTTTAGTCAATTTTACGACTTAATGAACTCAGTGTTGACCTGCAATTCCCCCTTTTAAATTGTTAGCTTTACACATGAAGATTTTCGAATCTTCTTTTTTTTTCAATGGACAAAATTTCCCTGATTCGCATTATATTCCATAGAGGGTACTTTAAAAATGTGATATTTTTCTCTCGGATAAAAGAATATGGATTCGACAACTCCCTTTGTTATGTTTTACCATCATCTTTTAAGACAAAGTCGCCCATATCTGGAGGAAAATCAGGTATATTCATCCGTTTTGCTTTTGACTCTGTTTTTTTAATATTCAACAAATGCTTGATCCTTACTTTTGCGAAGTGACAGTACTACCTACTTAATGTTGCAGAATACAATCG
>BQKZ01009161.1:2211-23414 GCA_036244855.1 Temnopleurus reevesii
ATAGGACCCCGGAAGCAACACGATTCACCCCGACTCGTTGTTCGAAGGCAGTTAACTGTGAATTAACAAAGAGTCGGGGTGAATCGTGTTGCTTCCGGGGTCCTATGTGACCAGGGCTTAAGGGAATTTGTTCATTGTGCATTCCTAAAACATGCCAAATAAATTATTGTATTATTATACTGATTTTATTAACGATAGTACATGTAAATCAAGTAATATCCTTCAAATATTTAATATTATACAAAATCTGTCATTAAATCGACAAAATCTGCCATACACACAGTATTTCTTATACAATTTTTCAGAGGAAAACACAATTTGATAGAATTGAATTGTGAGAAAAGAGTTTGAAATTGCATCTAGATTGAAACAAAATTACATCGGCAGAGAGCAACAAACTATGTGCATTAGCCAACAGGAAGATTTGAAAGTGTTAGTTACATTATACCGAGAAATTGCCAGAAATAACTCAAGTAGTTTACATCATGAAGGAATAATTAGCATACTGCGATACATAATATGCAACAACTGTTAACTTAGAAAGCTAGAGCCAAAATGCAACATAGATATTATAGGGAAGCTTTGGCTAAAATTATTTTCACATTTATCTGTTGGCAAATTATCAAAACTATTTAAGGACATTAACACGAAAGCATGTTTGTGAGAAGTACTGCCCAAGAAGAAGGTCTTCAGCAGAATAACTATTCAGCCTGCAAGCATTTGATTATATCATTCAATTAGGAAGACAGAGTAGAAACAATATTGTTTTTCTATTTTGTAATGGCATAACCTTTCTTGCGTATTTCATGGTTTATTTTGTTTTGTGTTGCTTTGTTATTTGGTATTTGCGTGGTTTTTGCTGCCAAGTCTGTAGTTGAAAAATAAGGATAGAATGAAGGAGAAGAAGGAGAAGAAGAAGAAGAAGAAGAAGAAGAAGAAGAAGAAGAAGTAGAAGAAAAAAAATAGATGATGAAAGAAAAAGATCAAAGAAGAATAAAATCATCAGAAACTATGAATAAAGAACTGAAAACACATGCCTCATCCATACTCATAAATAGCATTAATTAGCGCACCACACCCATCAGCTCATATGTAGGAAGAAGAAAGTCGTCAGAAAACGAAGAATAAAGATTTAAAAAACACAAAGTATTCATCTAAAAACAAGAGTCTGGTCTCAAGGAACAGACCTCTTTGATGTGCACAATCATAAACTTTTCAAAGACTCGGGGAAGCTTTGTGATATTCTTCATAGTCATGCCTGCCACTAAAGCTACTCCATAGAAAGACCTACATTTACTGCATGAGCTGAGATTTTTAGTACTGTTATTTTTTTTTTAATACAAATTTCACGACCATGAATTCACCAAATTTTCCCCAATTACAATGCCTATAGACTTGTTGTGTACAATAATCTTTCAAAACTGTACACCAAAATAAGGATTGGTTCAGCAGGTGTAGAATAATTACCCAACGCAAAAAGCTTCTGTTTCTCCAGACTACACTAAAGTCACTCAAGTCTAATGCATATTCCCATCTAGTCAACTACAAACTGTGAGGGGAAGTCCCTCGGCCTCATATTTGTTACCATGGCTACCTGGTGTTGGCTCTGTGAACCCTATAAACATCTCTGCACTCACACTGAGCACATTCTAATATGTTATGGGGAGGTTCAGTCTGCAAATATAGACCAAAATCATGGAGCATAATCTATATACTGCAATTGGTTTGGGGAGAAGAAGGCCAATGTATATGCACAATTGGGGATGCACTGATAGTTCTACAGTGCAGCCAGACTATATGCAGAGGACATTCAAATACCCTTGACAAAACTTGATCAAACCATAGAAATCTTGTGGTTTGGTCATGGTTTCCAAACCCTAAGCTTTTGTTGTAGTTTCAGAAACTACAACTGATTTATCTGAGCGAAACTTAAAGTTTTAATTCCTAAGGGACTGTCATAGGGGGTGCTGTTCAAAAGTTGCAGTTGATCGCAAGTTGCAGTTGATCGGAACGCGCCAATCAAAATCAATGTCTCATGAGCGTCTTGTTAAATGATAATAATAATAATAATAATAATAATAATAATTGTACATTTATATTGCGCAATTTCTATAGGAATATACTCAACTGCGCATAACAAGCAATAATAATAACATTAAACAATAGTAGTAAAGTACATGTAAAATAACAACTTAAATCTACTCAAAGGTATCTCTAAATAGATGGGTTTTAAGGGCTGTTTTGAATGAAGCGATTGATCGGGCAGAGCGAATTTCAAATGGGAGGTCGTATAGTGAGCATATAATGAGCGAATGAAAATGCGTGTTACAATGATCAAAGTTGCAGTTGATTTGCAGTTGATTTTGAGCAACACCCCCATAGTTTCTGAAACCTTAAGATATCGCATCAAAGAGTGAAACTACAATAGTTCGTCGCACTTGTACATGTAGGTAGCATTGCATATGTATCCATATCCCTAAATTGGGTAATATCAAGGAGCTTCACTGATAGACAGGGTGTGCAATAGCTTCATAATATATCTGTACTTGACTCTGCATCATTAGAGCTAAGATCCATGTTCTGCATGTTAACAGGCAGTCATATAAGTTTATTGTGCTCGATCAATGATACGTGTCATAAATCCATCTATCCATGATAAAGTCACCAATAAGAGAAAAGAATGAATTATAAAACTCACAGCATATAATTCTACTGATTATTATTTCATTTCATTCATTTATTATCATATTTTGCTGCAATTTGGCGGCACCAGTCAAATTAGGACACTATAAAATGCAGAGAATAATTTCACTTTTAATATTTGATTAGCGGTGTTAAAGGTTGAGGAACTGTTTTCAACAATTAACTGAACAGTTCTATGTTAAAAAAAAGGTTGCTAAACAAAACATCTTTTGTATTGCAATCCTGCAAATTTGCATAGCACATTGCAATGCGATACCAGGAAGAGTATTCCCTGAAATGCTGCTAGACCTTTTCAAATTGAATACTGGAAAAAAAAAAACACAGAACAATTTCAAATACAGACAACAAGAATATCCAGGCAAAGATATAAAATGTATTTATCAAGCAATAATGATGATATTTGTGATGATCAAAAATAATAAAATGGAGATATCCAAAGGGGAACAAAAAAATTGGCCACAGGCAAAATATATAACCATGAAAACAATAGGAACCCAAAACCATTTCTGAAAATAATATTTGGTATGGAAGGAATGGATTTATTATAATCATTATTATTTTCGAGTCGGGATGCATGAATGTGCAGGCTGAAATAAAATAATTTACTAGGATGTACAATATGAAAAAAATAATACTCGCACAGGCATGACAAGATAGAAAATTGAATTCCAAGATTAACTTAGGTTTCATACATTCAATACCCTTCCTTTGAAATCTAATCATTAATTGTGCTCCTTAGCCGTATAATTTGAAGTGACTCGCATATGGACAAAAACTAATAATATCCAACAATATTTATGGTCCATCAAATAACGCATTGGATAATTCAAGTGACAGCTGTGACTTAAACAACCACTACAAACTTGATCTTGATAAATCCACCTGCTTTAGTCATTTCTCTGCGGTTGTAGCCGAGGGGAGTGAAGCGTTATTTTCACCCCTTATTAACTCTCCAAATTGCCCTAAATTGGGGATATCTTGTTCTCGTTTACTAAGAACGTTGTGTTCCCTTTATATTGAGAAGGTCATGATCAAAAGTTATGCCCTTCATTTTCATCCTTTTAGTTTAGCATTATTTTTGCCTGCTGTTAAAGTCCTACTGTGTACAAAATGAATGGAAAGACAGAAAAAAGCCAGATGGTAGCTAATTAACCGAAGGCCCTCATAATAATGATTAGCCAAACTTTGAAAATCCATAAACTGTTGAAAAGTTCACCCAATTTTGTAGAAAACTTGGGCAATTTACTCTTCGTTTTCTTCATTAAGAACCATCTGGGTTGGCCTTCCATTCATAATGACAACATAATGAGAAAAGGCACAACGAAAGTGACCTGCGAGTCGTGTCTGGTCAAGCATTTTATGGGTTAATAATCATCTGCGATTTGAATCGAGTCCCACATTGCAAAGTTAAGGTGGTTTAGTGAAATCAGACAGTTTAGAGAATGCCAAATGATTCAGAGTAAACAAAATATTGATTAAAAATTTGTGATATTGTCTGCATGAGATTGGCTTGTTGTATTACATTTGCTACATATACTATACAAACATAAATAATTTCCTAATCTTAAATTGGATTTTAGCTGAAGTCAATATATGTATATACTTTTTTACCATTTTATGCAAATACTGTGCAAAACAAAAAGAGAGAAAATAAATTATGGAATTTAAGCTTTGAATTTTTCAGCTTTGACTGTAAATGTAATACTGGGTTTGTTCTGTAGCATAGTCAAATTTTATTGAAAGGAGATTTATTCAATAAATATTTTGGTATAAATAAATATTTTGTTATAAAGTTTATCTTAAAAGCACAAGAGTTCAATAATCTATTACAGTATGTTGCAGAATCACATTGCTGTTATATACATCACTTATTTCCACAGTCCAGCATCCCGTAACATAAAGGTTTGCGATTAATCGCTATTTGATTTTGTGATCAATTGCAAACTTTAGTACATGATTTTCCATAGATTAGCAATTAATCGCAAACCTGTATTTTACGGGGCCCTCAGATCTAACCCAAAACGAAGCAATAATCAGCAAAAAAAAAAAAAAAAAAGACCTCACATGCAACTCAATTTGAAGTCAGAGCATTGAATCACCGTACATCCTTCAACATTCACAAATTCAATTTCATTATGATAATGAAGTAATCAAGTTTTACAGTGCCCAACATGAATAATTTATGACAAAGAGCCCCTAATTTATTGCACATTTGTCATCATAAGTCGATGGTTTGATGTTTCCAATATGGGTATATTAAAGTGCAGATGGTAATTTTGTTCGCTGCAGTAGCCATACATTCTATGTTATGCATGATATAGTCTACAACAGAATCAATGAAATAATATATCGGCAAGATAGTATTTTTCTTCATTCTACAGAAGGGTTACATGCATTCAATGTGATGTGTTCAAACTGATCAATGTAAAGTAAGTTAAAGTAAGATTCATTTGGCAAACATAAGAGAAAATGAATTTAATGGAGAATATATCGCAAGAAAAATAATTTATTTGATTTATATTTCTATAAGAAAAATAACTTTAGATTGAGCTGTATAGAGAACGGAAGTGTGCTTTTTTTAGGATAGTGCAGAGTGACGCTCAAAGGGGAAAATGATCATGCCGCAATTGTCTTTATTTTTCTTTGTTTTCTTTCTTTTCTTTTTTTTAAATTTGTCTGCAAAGGTGACAATCTTTGCACTTACGAGGACTAGGGTCAGACTTCTTTGTTGTAGTTGCCGCTGTAGTAGTAATACCTTTCATACAGAGAGATAAGTGTATAACGAAAATGAGAATGTAATTTGGCACCATAAAAATAATCAAATAATATACTAGAAGTGGAGGTGGGGCACATGTCACACAACGATTATAGCAATAGGGGAATAGCGCCCCTCCCCCCCCCTACCACCACCAAGTTAAAGAGGAATAGCACAACGCCTTGCTTGGTTGGCTACTATCTTCAAGCAATTTATATATTTCATAATACTCTCGTTGTGAATAAAAAAATCACAGATATGAATAACTTCATAATCAAGAAAAAAGTCTCATAAAAATGGAAAAACCAAGGAGATTCAAAGACTATCCATGCCAACTGAAAAATTGATTCTACAAATTGAACATTAAAATTATTTTGTGACTTTTAAGAGAATACATTTTTTTTACAGTACATATCTTTGCGATTAACAAATTCTGGTGTCGAGTACTATAATTTATAAAGCTGGTTTTGTGACTGGTGAGAAACTGCCTTCATCACTTTTTGCATTAGAGGGCATTTGAGGTAAAAAAAAAATATATAATCTGTATATTGCTTTAAGTTCATAAAATTAACCCAAAATGACTTTATCTGACATGATGTAGATCCCAAATTAAGGAGTTATAGAAGCAAATAAATGGTTAATTCATGATTAACCTAGGCTCCATGGGAGCCTTTTAGAATGCATGCACATTCTTATGAGTATGCTTTCTATTGAAATATTGTGCAAACTAGTCTTTTGATTTATCATGAAAATCAATCAGTTTTAAAAATTCAATATTTTGAGAACTAAATGCCCTTTAAATGTCACTGAATGCTTTTTGGGACTGGTTTTGTGAATACTAGTGACAAGCATATTCATTTGGGGGGCCTTAGATACCTCTTATAACAAGAACGACAGCGGCTTTCTATATCTGTAAATAAACTTCACAATCATCAAATGAGAAAAGGGTCTGCGTCTGAACAAAAAAAAATAATCTTGACATGACATGCCTGTGGGGTCAAGACTGTCATAAGACGACAAATTATCAACACTCTCGTTGAAACAGGACAGAAAACACAACCTCGTTACTCTCTCCGCTTCAGTTCTAGTCAATATCTATAGGGATTTGGGGGCTTTGATTTGTGACAGAGTATTTAAACATTCCACCTCAAATGCCCCCTTACAATTATAATTTAACCAAGACGTGGGCCTGCAAATTAAGTTTGTTAAGGTAAAGACAGCTTTGCTGAGTGACAGCAAGAAAACTTTCATGTTAATCTTAAGAAAAAGAAAGTTAAATAAATTAGCCCACACACTCACAAAACTAGTTTATTAACTCAACTTTTAAACAATATAACTTGTACTACATGCCCACTATCAATGCTGATCACATGAACATCACAGATTAAAACCATACACAAACAAAAGTTGTAATCAGTGGAGCTTGAGTGATCTGCCCCTTTAAGACCATTCACATGCCATGTTACACTGCACAAGAATGAGCTTTCTCTATTGACGAACAACAGTGGTTAGTGCACTTTGAACCCATACAGTCCCACTCATAACTTTTCACGCAGTGCCCGCTCAGTCACAAGCAACTTCCAACATGGAAACGAGAGAAACGATATCTCTCTTCCAACCCATAATCAAAACCACTCTATTTTCAGAGCACTTCCAACGCCTCTCATAATCCCTCGATTGTTTCAAGCGATAATCAAATTAGCCATTCCTGTTCTGTACTTTCCAACATGAGATACCACAGGTTAACTGCCTCACAAATCTATTATATCCCATTACCAATCAACTTCCTACTTAGAGCAATCAATTTCCCATCTTAGCCCATCAATTTCCTTTGAAGTCAATCAAATAATACTACACATCCCTTCCCGGCACACGGTCCTTCGAAGAGCTATTTACAGACACAGGTTCGGAAATCACTTTCAAAAGTTACATATTTCGACACAATATAATTCTAATTATAGCCAAAATTATTTCTGAATTGATTCTCAAGAAAGATTAATTATATTAATCGAGACTACATTGTTGAACAGACTGTCTATATCTGATTGTGATTAATGTATTATGATCTGAGTAATTGGATTGTAGTCAAAAGTTTTGCTTGGCAAGTGGCTGCGGAAATGCAAGGGGGTTTTCAAAACCTGGACATGTGCTTACAATAACTTTCTGGATAAATTCCCATTGAGGATGGGCAGAACAAGAAACAATGAAATAATTCTGAAGCAATTGAAGAATATTTTCTTTACAAACTGTATAGAAAATAATATCTAACAATCCAAAGAAGTCAACTTGTGCACTACCCCTAAAATTCTTTCTCTGTTTAAAAACAAAACACAATTGACTGAATTGTATAAATATAGGCTATATCATTTTCAGGGGGAATCTCTTAATAAATTTAGTAGCTTACTATTGTCTACAGCACAATATTGTCAATAAAAGATACATATGTAAATCATTAAAGTTAAGAATATGAAGTCCTTGGTAATTTAGCTGATCTATAGCACTCATTAATCTTCAACCTGGTAATTGTTTCCCGACGTTATTAGAAGCATTGTGCATTGTCCAAAGGGAGTTATGTTGATAAATTTCAATTTCATATCGGACTGTAGGTGTATGTTCCTCATAAAACCTAAGTTCAAGTGCAGGTATAGAAATCCCACTTCAGAGAAAATGATTTCGGGTGATCCAAAAGTATTCATCAGAAACCAGAATGTTTTATTAGAACAAAATGAAAAGTTAAACAAACATTGGCTTACTAAAATTACAAGAACATCAGTATTTACTTTTCCTAGTTTACCCAATAAAAGAAACATCATACAGGGCTATATTCTAATAATGGATTGTTAGTCATTTTTCCCCTTATCTCCATTTTCTTCTTCGTCTGTAATTATACATTTTCCTTGAAAATCATTGAACAGACATTATTTATTCAGCATTTTGATAATTGTGTGTGGGTATCATACAACTTTGTGAACATTTGAATCCCCGTTACCAGAACGCCTGAACAGAGCAGATATCATGTTTAACAAGTTTCAGTTTCATTTTAGGCAAAACATTCATGTATATTATTTAGAAAATCACCTTAAAACTAGTTTCCGTGTTAAACTGACGAGTCACTTCCTCTTCAATACAATCTATATCAATACACAGACTGATACAGACTAGCAGAAAATCCATCCTGTTTGACTGTTCATTATTTGCATTGTGACATCACAATAGGCAACACCCAATGGTATGTCCTGCTTACTCACTGTGTAATGTACATGTACACATTAGAGACTATTGAGTAGGTGTAAATGGATAGGTAATATGAATGGAATGCAGTGATTTTATCTTATTCTGAAGAATTACCAAGAAGTGATGGATAAGTTTGGCTTGGATGAAGGTGTTGGGTTAACTAGATTCCAAATAAGGGCATCAATATCTTGGTCTGCAAGTACAGACCTTAGGCTTTTGGTGTTAGCATGTAGTTTGAAAGAACATACCCTAGACTTTCGGTGTGCGCGTGCGCAGAGCATGATACAGGGTATGCATTGTGTGACTACATTACAAACATACAGCATTGCTCTATCCTTGGGGAGAGCATGCAGACACACAATGCATACCCTGTATCACTCTCTGTGTATGCGCACAACGAAACCCAAGGGTCTGTTCTGGCAGACTAATTAGCATGATACAGAGTAGCCTGGCTTTAGGAAAGAAAAATGCTGTGTGTGATGTAGTCACATAATGCCTACCCTGTATCAAGCTCTGCACCTGCACACACCGAAAGCCTTGGGTTTGTGCTTGCAGACTATCAATATCTTACAATATAAATACTAAAAAAGACTTCTTGAAACAAATATCAAACAAAGTACTTAATTTTGAGGATAGTTGCTGAAAAATGTTAATGTATAATTCATAATTATGAGTTTACATATTTTTTCTAATCATTAGTGATACTATCAATTTCATATCATTCTTCTATTTTGTTAGGTTGTAGGTGGGCCAAATTAAAAACATTATTGTAACAGTATCATTAACAAAATAAAAGTTATAGGCCTAAAAGTAAAATAAAAGAATAATTAGATGAAAAAATGTACATGCAGGATCAAGAGACAACGACCATTAATAAAAATTTATGCAAACGATAGTTCGGTTCTAACGGGAAGAGTAGCCTAAGTACACTTCCGAATGTCATGAGGTTCCAATACATTATGTTTTCAGTAAACCTAAAAGTGGGCTTGTGCAACCCTTTCTGTCTGATAAAAACAGGTCAAACAAATTACTCAAATTTGAGAGGTATATGACTTCAACAGAAAAGTAGGAACTTTCCAACTTCCTGTCAGAGTATTTGTCATGAGAAAACCACAAGCTTTTATTCTTGGATTTGGCTTTAAACCTGTGTTTTTCCACTTAGATGATTTAAACTCGGCCTTGAAAGAAAAATATCCTTTTGGATCAAGTGAAGAGCATCCTGTATGTAAATAATAATATGCATTGATATTAATCATCGATTGTAACCCACTACCATGCATAGAAATATGTGTCAACATTGATTTTTTTTGTCTAAAAAAGAATTGGATATATCTTTTTTAGCCTATAAATGATATATAATTATTTTGTTGTTGTTTTTATGGGTTGGTGGTGGTTGTAACCCACTACCATGCATAGAAATATGTGTCAACATTGATTTTTGCCAAAAAAAGATATGGATATATTTTTTTATGTTAGCCTAAAAATGATATATAATTTTTTTTTTTTTTTTTTATGCCATGGGTTGATGGTGGTTGTAACCCACTACCATGCATAGAAGAAATATGTGTCAAAATATGATCAACATTGATTTTTTTTTTGCCTAAAACAGAAATGGATATATTTCTTTTTTTTTATATTAGCCTAAGGGGGCGTTGCTCAAAATCAACTGCAGATCAACTGCAACTTTACAAATTGTAACACACATTTTCATTTGCGCGATATGCGCATTTAACAAGACGCGCATGAAACAATGATTTTGATTGGCGCGTTCCGATCAACTGCAACTTGCGATCAATTGAAACTTTTGAGCAACACCCCCTAAATAAATGATATATAATTTGTTGTTGTTGTTTTTATGGGTTGATGGTGTCTTACATATACTCCTATGCAGCAATTACGAAAGGTATTTGAAAAAGTTCACATCCTTCACATAAAAAAATATCCATATACGGTCAAACCTGTCTCTAAAGAATACCCAATGAAGGCAGAAAAGTGTTCATTAACAGCTCAGTAGGTCTCTATAGACAGGTTCGTTTGCATGTAAAATGCATTCTTGGGAGTCAAGAAAGATGGCCTTTTAAAGACAAGTGGTATTTCTTTACAGGTGGTCGCTAAAGCAGCTTTGACTGTAAATGTAATACTGGTTTTGTTCTGTAGCATTGTCAAGGAAGATTGTGATGATAGTTCTGATATCATTGGGAAACGTTCTGAAAACTTTTCCAAGAACAACAAACCTCTTTCATTTATTTACTATTTCATTTGAATCACAATTTCAAGAAGCTCCATTTATTATGGGTGCAATCCTGTAACTGGGAAATGTGATTTACCACCATAAGAGTTCAACCATATCTAATAGGGGGAAAACAGGGAAGGGACAGGTGGTCATTGTGAATAAAACTTCACATCTTGGGATATCATTCAATTATATATATGTATATATTCATCAACATAATCTTAGATAAGGAAAATAACTTAATGTTTACACTGTATGTTAACGCTGTATAAGGTTATTATGCTACCAACATACTTGTTGATTTTACAATGTACTAACAAATCACCCAAAATGAACTTCGAAACATACCATTAATACAAAATAAACTGTTTAGTATTATCGTCCCGTTTATTGACAATATGGGAGTGAATATTGTATACAGATCTAATCATGTATCACAAAGTTCTATTTGCACAAATTAATTTCTATTATTGGGAAGCATGGAATACAAATGTTTACCAGTATCAACTACAGATTATTTTATACATTTTTTATTGGACTTCCCCTATAATTGAAGATATTGCCACATTGTAGGATTTTGTTATAAAAAAAATGATCATATAAAGCTGTCTGACCTATGCTATCACATTTTTAGATGAATGAGAAAAAATAAGGAAGTAAAAACTGAGGAATTATACAAGCACTTTCAAAAGTGGGAATGTAGGCCTACACATCTTTTTTTCTTCAAATCAAATTCAGCCTTGTTGAGAAATTCCGATTGCCCTTCCCAACAACCCCCATATTTTATAAATGACACTATCAGCAAACAAAACGATGAAATACATCAACTGCATAAGATTAGCCACACTAAATAGAAAGTTTCAAGAAAAAAGCCGATAGAAAAATATCTAAGTAAACAAAAATATGCATGACGTTTGATCCATTTGATTTATTTCCAGTGGGGTTGAGGACTTTAGGGCTGTATTTTCAACATTGAAAATCAGCCTTGTTGAGTAGATCCGACTGCCCTCCTCAACATCCCCTTTATTTCATGAATGACCTAATCAATAAACAAAATTAATCATACTAAAAAAATCAAGAAAAACATCAGACAAAAGCAAAAAGATGCATTGTGTGGTACTGTAGGCCTATATACATGTATGCATTTTTCTCATTCAAATTCAGCCTTGTTGAGTAGATCCAAATGCCCTTCTAAATAACCCCCATATTTTATGAATGAATTGAGAGGGGTAGGAGGAGGATGACAGACTCATCCCATGAAAAAACAAAGAAAGCAAAAAATTAGAAATTATACAAGCACTTTCGAGAAGTAGGACTGTAGGCTTACATGTAGGATATAGCTATTTTTCTCCATTCAAAGTCAGTCTTGTAATAAAGTAAAGCCCAGTGCTCTACTAAACTCATCCCCTCACACTTTATGAATAACATAATCAGGAAATGAAACAATGAAATCAATAGTGATATTAAGTGCATAAAAGTAGTAATTCTAAATATTTACATGAAAAAAAAATATGCATTATGTGGGATTGTAGACCTACATATATCCCTTTTCCGCATTCAAAGTCAGCCTTGTTGAGTAGATCCTACTGCCCTTCTCAATAACCCCCATATTTTATGAATGAATTGAGAGGAGTAGGAGGAGGATGACAGTCTCATCCCTGTACTTGACCTACGAGGATTGACCCCAGGGTCATGCTAGTCTACAAACAAAGACTTAGTTGATCTGTTTATTTTGACACTGCTGTATTGGAGGACTGATTGGGCCGAGGGTAAGGTTTATCAAAATACATGTACACTTCTCAAAATAAATTATGGATCCCTCTTCAAAATCCGGCGTTGCAAATTAAAACTGCACTACAAATTAGCTAGAGCTAGTTCTGATTGGGCTACAGGTAGTTTACCCAGATTAGAATTAGTGAGCTAATTTAAAAACTCCCTATAAGGTGTAGTATAATAGTATTGGGTATAATAAATTGCAATCAAATTTGTATGCATCTGAAAAATGACAAAATGCAATAGTTTTGATTATCATCAAACACTTTGTAATCAATTTCAAACATGAGTAATTTCAGTTCAAGAATGAAGCCACTCATTGCAGTACTAATTCTGAAAAGTGGGACTGTTCTAACATGATCAAATTGGAAGGTGGTTCCCAACTTTCAAATACATTGTTTTTGACCTTGGACCAAGAGCAGGGCCTACTTCTAAAAATAGCACTGACATGAAACAGATGGTATGGGACTAGGGAATATGAAATTGATGACATTTATTCTAAAGAATGTAACCACACATCCATCCTGTGGTTGCAGTATCTTTTCACGTTTTCCTAGAAGAGTGATAAACCATAAACAAAGTTATGTTTTGCCTAGTCATTCCTAAAGTAACTGATCCTAAACACAATAATTGAAACATGTTTTTATATCATTCTGCATAAAAACCTGATTGACCTTCAATTGTTTTTCATTTTTCGGAGAATACAATATTTTCACACACATGTATGAGACTTGTATCTTTAAATAAGTTCCTTTACTCTGAGATCCCTTTTCTTCCCTAAAAGAGTTTGAGAAGCCTAATGAATTCCAAATACTTTCACTAGCGAGGAACATCTAGTAGAGTCAGACCTGTCTTAGCGGCCACCTGCCTAAAGTGGCCACCTTGAATTGTTTTCTCCAGATGAAGATGTATGTTAAAAATAGAACCTGTCTACAGTGGTGACTTTTTCTGTTTCTATTGGGTGGCCACTATAGACAGGTTTGACTGTATTATTTAGCGATTTCGTTCTTGCGCTATGTGTCTCCAAACGAGAAAACCTTCAAGGACTTTTCGCAGGAGGAAATTAAGCACATAGAACTAGAAGACTAATGAATTCTGATTGTCGCTCTCATAACTTACAACATATAATAGATTGAATTCATTTGTATGCTTGTGTTCATGAAAGCATTAACCGGTTCTGCATTTGAATAAAAATCAATAAATCCATACCTCTAGTGTTGTAACCTCAGTCATTGGCCAAACCTTGAAGACTAATTGGTCTGTGGCTAAGCTATGGATTATCTAGACAAGCTATATAGGATTATAAGGGAATACCCATAAATGTAAAGAAGCCCAACATTTCTTGTGAATATGGATCAAGTAGTGGTTTTGTATGACATTGAATAAATTTGTGATAGGTCTAGGCCTATATGTTTAGATTGTACTAAAACTGAAAGTATAGTTTATCATAGGGGGTACATCCCTTGGTACATAAAGCAAGCAGAAATCAACATTTTTCCCTGAACAACTAAACATATAATCATATAATGCTTCAGAATATTTTCAGCATATATCTTACACTTTATTTACAAAAATAAAGAAGTGTAACTAGCAACAAGGGAAAAAAGTTTTGACAAAAAAAAACCCCATAAAATCATCTATCTCTCTCCCTTCCTCCCTTATCTCATTGTTTTTAGTAGACTATTCATGCGCAGGCAAAAGATTAAACAACATTAAAAACAAAGTCATGACTTCTTTTGACTTCGGGCCAACAAATAAATGTTCAAAGTTCGGAACCATGAAAGAGAAAGAGGAACTATAACCAACCAGGAAATCACCGAATCTTGAGGTCATGCTTTTTAAATGTCTTTATTGTTCTCCATGAAAATAAAGAAATGATTCATTCAAGATTTAACCGCAGAAATACCACATACAAGTAAACTTCAATAATGCCTGTAGCCAGCTATATAAGCAATAGGAAACCATATTGGGAAATATCATACTATGATAATAATATGATATCATACTACACGAGGCCTCAGAAGAAAAAGCAAAATATAATATTTAGCCTCTGGGCTCAGTCATACCAGGAAACTCTCTTGAGAAGGGTAAAACTATTGATTCGGGCAATAATTTCAGTGAATAATTGTGTTTTTTCTGAATAAAATGATATCATATACAAAACTAGACATTTATAGCGTAGCATGTAGGCCCATATTGCTCATGATTAGTGTTATTTTATAGTTCCTGGTATAGTATTTATTCTGTCTATTGTTAATCTCTTTTATGAGGTAGTGTAATACCTATTGTCTGCACTCCCACTGAGAACTACTATGAATACAAATTAGTCTTCATTTCCAGACACTGTTTGAGGTCAAATTCACAATGCAGATGACTTTCAGCAATACTCCAGCACCATATCATTTGATATGCCTTGAGTATAATATCCACAAACTATTGCAAATGATAGCAAAACAATATGAAAAAATAATAGAACACATCATTGAAATATATATCCCACATAAATGTGTGTACATATTCATTGCAAATTTGCTTTCAGGGTATGATTTACAAATAAAAATTTGAATAGTGATTACAGTCTGGACGAAATATGTTAGGATTTATCTACATTTGCAATGCTGAAAAAATTGCTACACATCCGTGAATATGTATAGCAATCGCTTACAAATGTAGAGCAAATTATACCGCTATAGTAGGGCCTATACCACAAAAATTAATTTCCCGGTTTCAAATAAAGTCGAAAGAGTTAGGCCCTACATGTATCAAACAATCAATGTATAATTTTTGTGACGTTTAATTTACAGTCTCTTTCTTACATTTTTTGTACAAAATACTTTCGGGAAGTATCTTTTTGTATTGTCTCAATCTATTTTAGTTTCTCTGCAACGGACAGTTTTCATTCATACATGCAACAGGTTTGAAGAACAAGACTACTGCCATGCATACCTGAAGGATCTTTTACTACACAACATGCTCCAGTGGTTGTATTATCATGACTGCGTGAGTCAGTGTGTTGTATACTGTGTGTGTGTGTCATACTACACATGTGCTGTAGTAGTACGAGGGCCGACGCCCACCACCCTTTCACAATGCATAGCCATCTACTACGCTCAATCGCCCGTTGAGCTAAAAGGCGGGCAATTATCAACGTGCGATCTGTTATTGACGAAATGGTTGAAGTGCAACACATTACTACAGCATGCACATTGAGAATGTGGATTAATGGATAAATGAATCCATGGCCTCTATGCAGCTTATACAGCATAGCTAAATTACTAGAGTACATGTACACCATTACAAAATTATTCATCATAATACGCATACAATGATGGCTGACTGTATCTCGAAACTGCCAGCAATATTCAAATATGCACAATATCAACATAGCATGCTACAGATTCAATAACAAACCTACTTCATAGACTATACATGTATTGTATGTCCATTCTTGGTATTGAATTATGACTAATACTCAGTATCAATTCTTTGCCTTATCACAGAATGGCTACAAGATAAATTACCAAGCATAATTATTTAGTTGAAAGTGTTATGGGCTAACAACTTGGCTTGGGGGGAATTCCCATGAACTCTCCATAGCAAAGCAATAGCATCATGGCATTCCTCAAGGAGTCAAAACAGAATAGATTTTCTGTCATCATGAAGTCCCCATCTTCAAAACATCAATACTCTTGATTTTAGAGAAGGGGAAGGGGAGAAGAGGGGTGGGGACTCCACCAAGAGGGTCAAAATTATATTCTCTCAAGAAATACCCAATTCGGACTCCTTACCATTCATTTTGTGTTTTGGCGGATCTACTGGTAGTACTACCAGGGAGTTGTGAGTTTACATGTGTAGAATGGTGTTTCAAAACATAAATATGACAACCCGCTAAATACATTTATTTAGACTAGAATTGGTGAATTCACTAAAATCTTTTGGTTCACTTGGGGTCTCTTTTATCTGGGGTGTTTTTTTTTAAGGGGGAGGGGTAGTTAGTGCAATCCGAGTATGATGCCCTTCAAGAGAGAACAAGTGTAGTGATTCCCGCAAATGCTGGTGCCTGTTGAAAAAAATCTGTTTCTGTTCCAAAATCAAATCACATCCACAGGACTCCTGGCCATTTTCCAAATTGAACAAACATATTGCGTGGAGAAGTTGAAGGTATGGGGTGTAAAGAGTGTGAGCATTTGGGGAGAACTTAGGTTACAATACATCGTTAGGTCATAGTTTCTCAGGAAATACATCTAATTCTACATTCCATTTTTTTAATGGCACCTTTCCAAAAATTCATTTGATAATGGATAAGATATGATTCATGTAAATATGAGCATTGACTCATTTATTTTAAAGTAGAAAGAAACAAAAATTTGCAGTCATAAAGAGTCCCTTTTTGAGAATATGCATCCGGCATGATCTGTCTGCTTTTTTGTTGTGTAAATTAATAACCATACCCCTAGAATATCACAGGTAAATAGAATTTACAAAAAATTGTTTGAAAATAGCTAAAAACATAAAAATTAAATGCTTTCATGATCAATAGAATCTGATGGAGGGAGGGGCAGTTTCAGCCTAGATTCAGTTTCATCATGAACATCTCAAATTACTACACCAATCGAGAATTATGGAAGCCATATTACTGATCCCATAATGAAATATCAAGGTAATAAACAATGCATGAGTCATCTTGCTCGAAACAAGGCCACACCCACCCCATAAAATGAAAGGCAAAATGCAATATGGTGGAAATTCCACATAGACTATTTATAAATCATAGAACAAGGTTTCGTTTTCGCCACAATTTTGATAGCAGATGTTCAGCTCGATTGAAAATACAAAATTGATGTGTGTTCATCTTTGAAAAAAAAACAGTAAAAAACAATTTTGTAACTGATTCGTTTTAAAACGTCTCACAAAGTATTAAAACTTAAAGCTACCAGAGGCGTTTCATGAAGCTTGTCATCAGCGACAATAAGTCAGCACTTAATCCTCTGAAATCCTAAAGTTTGATTGGATGAAGAACACCATGCTGACTGTTGCTGTGGGGATAGTCAGAAAATTGTCAGAATATTGTCAGAAGCTGCCCCCTACACTATCAATGAACCACTGACAAAAAGCTCCTATCAGAAGATATTCAAGACCCTGGATAACATTAACATATTTCTCAGCAAAAAATAGCACATGCATGCGCACAAAAAAGCATGAATTGAACAAAAGAATAAACAGCTACACTGTATGAAATGTGAGGCATAAAACTTCTCACGAACCTAAAATTCTTGTAGATATTTAAAACCAAGCCGATTTGATTTGTTTATGCAAAATAAGATCATAGCATTCTCATCACTGTGAGTAGAAGGACAAAGGAATGGGACAAAGTAAACAACATCATTCAATCATTCAACATAGCTAAAGGCACACAAAAGAAATGGCTTTCCATCTTATTCTGTTGAAATATGTCAAACATTTGTCACAATAGTGAGGGTACTTTCTTTTGTGTGTATCTAGCTATTGTGAAGGCTGGAATGAAGTTGTTTACTTTGTCCAAAATCCTTTGTCTTTATTGGTCACAGAGCAAGATCATGGCATTCTGGCATTAGTCTGCCAGAACAGACCCTTGGGTTTCGTTGTGCGCACACACAGAGAGTGATACAGGGTATGCATCATGTGTCTGCATGCTCTCCCTAGACTGAGGGTAGAGCAATGCTGTATGTGTGTGATGTAGTCACACAATGTACCTGTATCATGATCTGCGCATGCATACACCGAAAGTCTAGGGTATGTGCTTGCAAACTATTCTGGCATAACCTACATGGAATGTGTAGGTCAAGATGAGGTGAATGGTGAATAGACACTTCTTTGTATCTAATCCTCTATTATCCCCATTGTAGCTGTGCATAAAGGAGCACACTCTTTTCTGATTTGGGCCTCCTCTCTATTCATTGAACACAAAAGATGATTTACATTTACCTCCATTTACTAAGCTGGTTGGCTTCATGCTTTTAGCATTTACATAGAATATAGTGTGTAGTCATTTTCTAGTCACTTTTTTGACAAACTGGCACTAAATACTACTGAAGATTTGATATTTACATTATGCCAAACTGCAACATATGTGCATGTTGTGACTGTAAGCACTTTCGCCAAATGGTACTGTAGTTATGTTATATACATGTATGTACTTCGAACATAAATATGAGAGAACGAAAATGTATACTGTTCTAAGATTGATGAATTATTTTGAATATTATTTCTTTTTATCACAAAAGTCTACTTGGTCAGAAATCAGGAAACGCTACCATGCCAGTTGAAACACAACCTATTTTTTATTTTCCAGGTAAGCCCTAGGACCAAATATTTTATGATTGCTTTTGTTTTTATAATAATTCTCATTTATCACAAAAGTCTACTTGGTCAGAAACCAAACAATGCTGCCAGCCAGTAAATCCTGACCTATATTTTGATTCTCCAGGTCAGCACCATGACCAGACACATTTAATCCAATTTGGGAAGGCTGGGGGAAACAATTCATTAAGACAGCTGGTATACTAGTGTCAGTCTCGTTTACAAGGTGATCTATTATGTGATGAGTGACGTCCCATTAGAGTGAATAGGCTTACTGCCAAACGATCCATTCTCCACATTAATTTGATCTCAATTTTATAAGGAAATGTGGATATATAGGCCGATGTTACAGCCCCCCCCAAAAAAAAAATATTGTTTGGATACCCTCTACAGTCAAACCTGTCTATAGTGGCCACTGTCTATAGTGACCACCTGTCTATAGTGGCCACTGTCTATAGTGACCACCTGTCTATAGTGGCCACTGTCTATAGTGACCACCTGTCTATAGAGGCCACTTAGATTGATTCCCTCCAGGTGAAAATGCATGTCATAGAACCTGCCTGTAGAGGCCACCTGTCTACAGTGACCACCTTTTCTGTTTTCCTTGGGGTGACCACTGTAGACAGGTTTGACTGTATATACCAACCTTATACAAACAGCTTCACTTGAACTTTTCTTGCCTTATTGCCTGATTTTGCTTCTTGCCAATAATAAAATAAAAAAATTACATTAAAATATTTCAAAAATATATGTAAAACATGAAAAGATAGATACAGATACTTTTCGTCCCTTTTCAAGCCTTATTATCCTCATGAATTGTTTAAATTGCGTAGGCCTAAATAAAAATCTGCTTGTAAATATTTGTGTCTTGGTGAATGATTTTAATAGCTCTATGCAAACACATATCTGGTTGTGGTTTCCCCCTTTTCCTTTTCTTTCATGGATAATATTTGCTCAACTAGAACAAATTTGATGACAATTAATTTTTGCTATAAAAAATATAATAAAAACACGATAGGGATATTTTGGACAATCTTAGGGCTACATGTATCCTGCACAGTTTGATGACGGATATCAGTGGTTCAATATTCTGTGTGTGTCGAATATTAAAACAAATCAGACACAGTTTGACTAGTTTGAAAGCACAAACCCTAGACTTTCGGTGTGTGCGTTAGTAGAGCATGATGGGTATGCATTGTGTGACTACATCACACACATACAGCATTGCTCTATCCTCAGTCTAGGTCCTCAGTCCTTGGGGAGAGCGTGCAGACACACAATGCATACCCTGTATCACTCTCCCTGTATGCGCACAACGAAACCCAAGGGTCTGTTCTAGCAGACTACAGTTTGACTGTGCTGCTTTAGCAGGCATGCCTCAATAAGCAGGTTTATTACTACTAAACAGATTCAAATTTATGCACATTTCTTCCTAATAGGCGGGTTTACTAATAGATGCAAATTTTATGCATACCTTTAACACAAAGGTTGTTCTTGACAACCCTAAAGCTTGCCCGAGGATTGCCCGACATAGCAACAAGTAATGTATGCAAACTGGATTCCCAGTATTGTAGTTTTATTGTTATCAAACGGTTTAGTGGCAAGAAAAGCACAAAAATTTGAATATATAAGTAAACCCGCCTATTAACATAGTTACGTGGTATTTCTTAATCCTGTTAGAAACAATGAACTAAAGTCCCTGGAACCCATTTTGCATACATAACTTGTTGCTATGTTGGGCAAGTCACAGACAAGCTTACTAGTTGTCAACAACAACCTTTGTTTATAATAGTACGTATACTATTTGCATCTGTAAATATATAAACTCGCTAATTGTGACGGCAAGAAAACAACTCTAGTCCTGCTTAGTGGTTAAAATGAGCGACTAAATTTAATTAAATTAAAAATGACTGAGAAACTTGTTGTTTAGCCTTCGCCTAAGTCAAATTATTTGAGCTAGACGGGAGCACTACAAATTTATGTTCATGAACTTTAAAAGTTACAGACTTTATAGGCCTACACATACAGATATATGCGAAATAAATGAAGCATATTACATGTAGGTAAATGGACATGCAGAACTGGTCAAAATGTTACGGCCATTGTCCTATGTTTGCCTACTGACTCAAGTCTATTCATATCATTCAAGGTCTCTTGTATTGACTT
>BQKZ01009162.1:3047-17519 GCA_036244855.1 Temnopleurus reevesii
TAAAAATCCTTGCAAAGAGCTCTTATGTTATAAAGTTAGATCCTAATCTAACTTTATATCAAATCTCCACAAATAGGATTCCTCATTCAATATTCATTTATAAATAATATTCGAAAATCAGCATACATCACTCTTGGAGCAAAGGTTAATTTCAAGAGAGGCCCTAAATTTTAGGATGAAAAAATTGAATATTGGTGTACATCTATTATGACTTATGTTTTTTGCAGCATTTTAACATTTTTTAACTTAAAAGAAAATATTCACGATAAAGCCAACTCCTGGCTGTATCTCTGAGAAACTATAAATTGAGATTTGCTAATCATGAAGTGCAATATTAATCAAAATTGGATGTTAAGTGACAATGGGTAATTATTGATAATTATACTAATATGATCATCATCTAGTTGAAATACATTAATAAGAATTTAAGGAGGAATATTTTCACTCAAATGTGTTCTCGCTCCATTCATTTGTATTTCATGAATATAATCTCTTTCACATATGCAGGTTTACTAATAGAATCTAATTAAATTCTATGTGTTAAATTCTATGAGTCTATGCTCAAAAGTTGCTCTAGACAACCCGAAAGCTTGCCACATTCTTGCCTGACACAGCTACAATTAATGAAAACTGGATTCAAAGTATCGTACTTCAATTGTTACTGGCCAGTTCCGCTGACAAGGAACTTAATAAATTTGAATCTATTAATAAACCAGACTATTGACAACCGCATTCTCTACTGCCATCAGACATAATAAATCTGGTGAATATTCATTGAAATTTATTTCTAAACCTTTTCTAATTTGTTCATGCAATGCTCATCTATCCTTCGTATCCTATCATTCCAAATCTTTGCTTTGACTTCCTTCGGTGGGTTGTTATTTCACTTTATCTCTCAATCATCAGAGATGCCAGCCGTTCCAGAATAAACATAAGGTGTCCTTTCATATGAATTCAAGGCTTTCATCGCAAGTGAATGGCTGAGAGTCTGGCTATAGTTGTAATGTTTACAGTCACATTAGTTCAGGTGTTGCATTATTCACATTTCAATTTGACCTCATGCATATTCTGGAACAGTTGGTATCTCTGTATTATCACTTTGCTGATCAGCTGTTCTGTATTTTGATTTTTCAGTCCATCTCTCTCTCTCGTTCTCTCTCTTGATAATCATGCACAATTAATGATTTTTCACTCACTGCAACCAAACACAATGAACAGAGAAAACAATAGTATTTGCTATATCCCTCTATTCCAATCACAACCCGGGCATTAACCTACGAGCAGAAGGACAGTCTATACATGTGCAATGTTCTTTGCCATAATGCTCTTCTAGCAGTAATGCAATGAACCTCGCAAGGCAACTTGTTCTTTGTTCCTTTGGCATATGTATAGCAGTCAACATCAATTTTAAAGAATAGTTCAAAATTTCATCTGCATATCACTTCCGGGAGAGAGGTTTCAATACCCAATTTTTTTGCGTTGTATCCATGTGGAATGACACTGCCGAGTTAATTAATTCCCACAAATCCTCAAAGCCTGTCCAAGCCAAAGTGCCTCAAAGACCACACATTGGTCCTTCAAGATCTTGATGGTGACTTCCATTTTCATTTTCTGCATGATATGAACAAGTGCCTTTGAGGAAGCCACGTCAAAGACTACACATTGGTCATAGGCGTAGACATTGATCCCTCAAAAACTTGGTGATCTTTGGTGGATGGCTTGTATTCTGCATCACATGAACAAGAGCCTCTGAAGTAGTCACCTCAAAGACAACACATTGGTGAAGATGTTGTTACAAATGCTTCAGGAATACATGATAATCCTGGGTGGAATGGACAGCTCTAGACCACAGAGAGCAAGCAGGAGAGCGTCTGAGAAGAACACCTCACAGACCAAACATCTGGGAACATGTTGACACCTACCCTTCAGGTATGGTGGACAATCCTTCACAGATAAGGTGGTTCCATCAGAGCCTCTGACCAAGCAAACAGAAGAGCATCTGAGGGACATATCTCAAAGGCTACATCCTGTCGAAAAGAGGTTGGAGTCTATCCATAAGGAACAGCATTGTTTATTCTTCGGACTAGAGACATTACCTATCGTCCATGGGTCACATGTCAAAGTAATTATCCGCAAAGAGTTTGACTTGTCTGTAGCATTCTGGAGAGCGCCACCTATCTTCCAGCGCTGCACACTCGCTTTCATTGACATATTCCAGCTTCGCCCTCATCTGACCTCGGGTGAGCAGTTTTGATTGAAGTAAAGCCTACAGGAAAAGATGGACAAAGGGTGAAGTAAATTACACAATTATCTTAACAATGATGCAAGGTGAATCTACACTTGAGCATTGAAAATGGCTTTAAGCATTGCATGAAATTACACCAACAATATTGGTAACTGGAAAGTAAGGAATAATAGATGCTAACTGTTACCGAATATGTATGAGGTCAAGACTGAAATGTGGATGACGCAAGAGCAGAACCCATACTCACGGCCATAAAAGCCGTGAAATTACACAACAAAACTTTTGTGCATATTTCAGAACGGTTGCCATCTATTTTCACACAGACAGAAGTATACGTCAAACCACCCTAGATGTTTCTGAGACTAACTATTCCAAATTGTAAACTTAGTAATTTACTCTTGGGCACAGGACACCAGACCAGTCAGCCTGTCCTCCCGAAAGCTTTGTAACAAATCTTCTGTATTCTGGGTATATCCTTCTGCACAAAGGTAATTGGCGAGAAATTATGGGAGGACAGACCAACCCATTTCTTACAATTTTCTCTCTGATCATCAAGCGAAAACTCAGAGAGCTCATCTTGTCTGACTGGAGATTTTCTATATAAAACTCCTACATAAAAGTAAAAAGGTATGGGAGACTTGACTTATGGGTCTACATCACATCCACCAGTCCCCGCTCTCCCAACTCGCTCTTCTATTTAATCATCCATTGGTATCCTGTTGACTACTAAACCTTACCAGACTGTGCAGCTTTTGTCCGTAATCTGGATACAACTTTCTGCATGAAACATGTAGGCAAAAATGTATGCAAGACCAGACCAATGGATCCAGGACCATCCATGCCATAAAAAATAGTTATGCTAAAAGTACTATTGCAGAATATTTGAAGGGTTTACCAACCTTGCCAGATTGCGCTGCTATTCTTTGTACTCTGGGCACAACCTCTTGCATGAAACTCGTAGGCCAGAAGGTATGCGATACAAGACCACAGGCACAGGCTTCTAGTGCTGTCAGCTTACGTCCAGCGTATAACATCTCACCAGCCTGTTAAATAAACAAGAATGAAATCTTAATGAAACTCGTAGGCCAGAAGGTATGGGATACAAGACCACAGGCACGGGCTTCAAGTGCTGTCAGCTTACGTCCAGCATATAACATCTCACCAGCCTGACAATGAAACGAAGAAAAACAAGAAAAATACCACTTAAAAATTCATAACTTTTATTGTCATTAAAACAACTGGTGTATTATTGAAAAAAAAAATCCTTTTCTGCTTATTTATCAACCCATTGAGGATCGTTGAATACATTCTGTGTTTTTTTGTTCAATATCTTTTCTCCCATGTTCTACAAACTATGCCAAAAAGAACGGCAGCAAGAAAAAGAAAAAAAGCCTATTGGAGCTAATGAAGCAAATAAAAAAATAACACTCACTAAAATTAACTTAAAGCCTTGATTGGCATTTTGATAAACAATTCAAAATCATTGTTGCTCATGCTAATTGATTGCAAAACTGTTAAATATTTAACCATGTTTTCTGGTCATTATCTTGGAAAGTAATATAGTAGCATTACAGATTCTCAAAGTAGATTTAGAATAAAATTTTCAGTAGCTAATTTGAGGAAGAATTTTATCAAATTTATAATAACTCCTGTCCTTACCAGTGCCAACCCCATAACTTGAGGGAAGGTGTGTGAGGCGCACCCCTCTGGGGTCTGACTGAGTATACTGTATGACAAGTGGAAGTAGGCTTTGTCACTGGCATATGCAATGTCACATAGAGGTAGTATGGCTGCTCCAAGACCGATGGCTGGACCGTTGATAGCTACAACTACCAGCTTGGGGCAGTTGATCAGACTATCTACAAAGGCCCTGTATAGTAAAGAAACAAAGAATGAAATTATGAAATATGAAATAGATTGATAAAAATCTAGCGTCTGACTGAGTATACTGTATGCCAAGTGGAAGTAGGCTTTGTCGCTGGCATACGCAATGTCACATAGAGGTAGAATGGCTGCTCCAAGACCGATGGCTGGACCGTTGATAGCTACGACCACTAGCTTGGGGCAGTTGATCAGACTATCTACAAAGGCTCTATCCATGAAGGAAACAAAGAATGAAAGTATGAATTATGAAAAAGGTTGATAAAAATCTAGGGTCCAATTGAGTATCCTGTATGGCAAGTGGAAGTAGGCTTTGTCGCTGACGTATGCAATGTCACATAGAGGTAGTATGGCTGCTCCAAGACCGATGGCTGGACCGTTGATAGCTACAACTACCAGCTTGGGGCAGTTGATCAGACTATCTACAAAGGCCCTAAACAGAAAAGAAACAAAGAATGAAGGTATGAAATATGTAAGTAGAATTTAAAAAGCTTGATAAAAAAAACCTAGAAGTAGGTTTTGTCGCTGGCGTATGAAATGTCACAAAGAGGTAGTATAGCTGCTCCTAGACCGATGGCTGGAGCGTTGATAGCTACGACCACTAACTTGGGGCAGTTGATCAGACTATCTACAAAGGCTCTGTCCATGAAGGAAACAAAGAATTAACGCATGAAATAGGAAAGTAAAATCGAAAAAAGGCTGATAAAAATCTGGGTTCTGACAGATTAAACTGTATGGCAAGTGGAAGTAGGCTTTGTCGCTGGCATACGCAATGTCACAAAGAGGTAATATAGCTGCTCCCAGGCCTAGCTTGGGGCAGTTGATCAGACTATCTACAAAGGCCCTGCACAGTAAAGAAACAATGAAGAAAACTATGACATATGATAGTAAAATTGGAACAGGTTTATAAAATAACTAGGATCTGACAGAGTAAACTGTATGGCAAGTGGAAGTAGGCTTTGTCGCTGGTGTACGCAATGTCACATAGAGGCATTATTTCTGCTCCAATTCTGATAGCTACGACAACGAGGCCCTGTGTAATGAAAAATGATCAAGCAGTTATTATTCAGTAATTTTTCTTCATTTGCCAGTTCATTTGTTATACATTTTTCTAAAAAATTGTTGTGAAAGATAAAGCTCATTTAGAGTTTATAATTATTTTTAATTCAATATATATTCAAATCATTTTATTCAAATACCCTGTCATCTCTTTCTCATATCTGTCTCTAAATATAACTAGAAAATTTTAACAATGAAATAATTCAGAACTCGGCACAAACATTGAATGTCTTTTCACTTGTTATAAGACATTGAATTCAATAAAGAGGGTCTCAAATGTAGAAAAAAATAATGTTGCAGCCTCAATTCCCGTGTCTGTCGTTAAACCTCTGAAAATAATTTTTTTTTTTTCAACAAGGATACAAAACAAAATAATGTAAAAATGAGAGATGAAACATACCTGACAGCATCAGCAAGATTCTTTGATGCTCGTTTTCTCTCTTCAACAAAGGACGTCTGGATACATCTAAGATCTAAGCCGCTGCAGAACACACTGCCAGAACCGCTCAGGAAGATCACTTTGGAGTCATCTTTCTTGCTCATTTCAAACACCGATGTTAATTCTTGTAGGGCCTACAGGAGATACCAAATGAATATGTTTTAGTCTCGGTAAAAAAAACAAAAAAAAAACAACCAAAATAATAATTTTTCTCAAGTTAAAATTTGAAGGATTTCTTCTTCTTTTCACTGTTTTCTTTTTTTTTTGTTGGAGCAAAAATGTACAATTGAATACTTTTTAGGCGAAGCATTTTTTCTGAGTGCATTTAACTACGCTTTAATGGATAATACTTGAGAGAAAAAAAATCAATATAAACCAGGGCAAATAATTTTCATAGTGAATGGTATTGTCACAAACAAAAAATTTGGTGATTGAAGTACGAGACATCATAAACAATCATGCAATATTTTTTTTCCTTCAAACCCATTTGAGTTTCAATGTAACATTATTGCTGCAACAGACATTTTTCTGTTGACAGGGTTCCGACTATATGAGGAGACAAAATCTTCCCTGATTTTTACCTGTTGAAATGTCAAAATACCACAACCTAATTCATGTATTTCAATCAATTTTGACGCATTTTCACTTCCCACATGGTTCCTGCTATTTGAGAACAAAATTTTCTGATTTTCCCCTGATTTCAGAGATTAAAAAAAAATCACTTTCATTGACCTTTTCCTCAGTGAAAGTGAAAGTCAATTCCTAGAGAAAATGGGAACCCTATTTGAACAGTGCATTAAGCTGTGTGAAATCTAAAATCTGCTAGTACTGCATAATCTACTTTTTATGCCAAATTAGATGCTGAAAAAAACTTTGCAAGGGGAATTAATATCAATCCTACCTTCAGATTTAGAGCATTTCTTGTAGGCGTTGTGGTGAAGAGTCTCACTTGTGTATAACCTTGGCACTTCTTGACCACTATTTCTTTATACTTGTATAAGCTCTCACTCTGCCTTGCACTACTTCTCCGACTGTTCGGGAAAAAAAAGAGAAGAGAAAAGAAACAGACTGTCAAAAATAATAATGATACAGCTTATTTTTATATAGTGCTTCACAAGTTCCTATCATAGGTAACTGACCAAACTGCTCTGGTATTACCAGGTACTTGGATTTATAACTTGTGCCTACTATATTAAGAAAAAAACTGCTAAATCAGCTACAAGATGGTTGTTTCCTACTGGTACCCAAATTGCATCAGGGTTAGAGGGGCTAATAATGAATAATGAATAAATTCCTTTCCAATAAAAAAAAATAGCGCTGATGGGAATCACCGAAGTCCCAAAGACATAAGCACTAGAACATGTTCTAAAACGTCCAAAGTATGCTTTCCTTAAAAATGATAGTTATAAATTTTCTTCAAATTCATCATTAATTCACTTAAAATTTAATCCATTTATTAATAACGCAACATACATAGAATTCAAACTATATTGTGGCAATTATTGTGACAGCCAACTAAAAAAAGTGCCCAATCCGAAAATATTATTCCGAGACAAAACATCTAATGTGAAGAAATTGGTAAAAAAAGGGCCTAATATCAGGAGCTGTAGTGAATATAAAGACCATTATGTAAGTCTAATCTATCAACTTTCCCCAAACCCTAATAAATATTTAATATACCAGGGAGGTGTTTCACCAAGATAAGAAAGACTTTACGCACAACTTTACATTCGACTGGTACCCCTTCTTGTGCGCAATGGTCCACATGTTTACGCGCATTCGGCGCAAGAACTGATACCAGTCGAATGTAAAGTCATGCGTAACTTTAAGAACAATTTGGTGAAACACCACCCTGTTGAAATTGCCTAGATATATTTGTATGACTGCATAACGAAGCTATGAATATTGGATACAAACCAAAGACTTTAAAGAAGTTACAGTTCACCCCATCAAAAGTTTACTTAGACGGTGTTGTTCAAAAGTTGCAATCGATCACAAATTGCAGTTGATAGGAAAGTGCCAATTAAAATCATTGTTTCATGCGAGTGTTGTTCAATGCGTATACTGTACGCGAATGAAAATGCGCGTTACAATTTGCAAAGTTGCAGCTGATTTGCAGTTGATTTTGAGCAACACCCCCTAAGAGTACAATTTTAAGAAATTACACAATATGTTCACATCTACTGTAGATTCCTCTTTACATTCCTTCCCTGTGAGCACAAGGGACAAAGGCCTAGGACAAAGTAAACACCTTCCATTCAAACATTGAACATGACTAGATGGACACAAAGGAATTTCCATCCTTTTTTTTCTGTGGAAAAAAAATTTGAGCAGGAGTTACAGCTGGGACTTTCTTTTGTGTCCATCTAGCTATTGTTAATGCCTGAAGTTGTTTGCTTTGTCCCAGCCATTTGTCCCTTCTGCTATTTTCTTTTTAGTATCTCTGTCAACCGAGCTACATTTTTCATTATAAACAAGGACCCCAAATTAAAACTTGCCTATCAATCGGATCCTCCGTTGAGCTGGACTGAGAGAGCCTCCGTCTGGCCACAATACTGGCCGTCCGTCTCCCCTGAACTTCCCCGTCGTCCTCTGTGCTCCCGCTGGGTGCTGTGAAAGAATTTGACAGGGTGGTTGGAATACCGCCCTTTCTTGTTGCCATGTTTATCTTGGTAGGAGACAGGATGAGCTTCGGATAGGCGCTTGCTGAGAGTGTCCGATTGAGATTTGGTGAACCTCTTGTGCTATAATGAAAAGCTAAGGATGGAAACAGTTGGTTACATCCCAGATAAAGACATTGTAGTTTTGTGCATATTGTGAGTTGTTGATACTTCCCTCTGTAACAATTGTGCATGGGACTATGGGAAAGATTTCATGGGGCACATCTATGTTCTATATAAATAGATAAACCATGATTTGAGAGAAAAAATATGACAAAATCTTGATGTTCTTTGGTATGTTTTATACTGTAAACAGACCTTTAAATAATTGCTTTAAATCAGTCTGCTTTCGTAGCATGATTCAACAGGAACCCCACGTGAGAATATGAATGGCACCACTATACAATTTGCATAGAGCAAGCCTGAATCATCGATCAATTAACAATCATGGCTCTCTTACCTTACAGGAGAGTGTCTATGTCAGAATCCTACACCAAAACTTAATTCGGGACAAATTTATTTTCAAGTCATAATGGAAATGGACATATATATTTTCAGAATGAAAGTAAAAACATTAATGTTATAAATCTAGGGATGCCAATCGTTCCGGAATATGCATGATGTCAAGATTAAAATGTGAATAACGCAGAAGCTGAACATAAGTGAGAGCAACTTTCAGCCATTCATTTAATGACAGCCTGGAATTCATGTGAAAAACTGCCTTATGCATATTCCAGAATGGTTGGCATCTCTGTAAATCATACCATCATTTGACATGGAGCTATTTATCCTTTTCCTTTGAAGTGGTGAACCAAGTCCATTGCTGGAGCCAGGTGAATACACACTCTGGGGGCTAACACCCGTCGTTGAATGCGCTCTCTTTATGCGTTTCTCTGGAGAATGTCCTTCAGATTTCACAAGGTGAGTGGACGGTGGCGCTACAGGTCCGTTGATCGGTCTCTTATTAAACGTACCATCGCGATTTCTCTTCCGTTGCTTACCCGACCCGTTTGATGGTTTGCCGACAGCGATGCCGCCGTTAGTTCTGTTATTGCTGCTCGCACTCTTCTGTTCTTGTTTGATCGTCTTTCCTTCTTTGTTCTTATCACTTCCATTGATTGCTCTTTCCTTCCCTCGTTCATTTTTATCCTTCCCATTATCGTTTGATTTCTTTTTGCCATCTTGTTCCGACTTGTCCTTCCCACTAACAGTGTCATTTCCTTTCCTCTTCCCCTCATCGGATTTCTCTTTGCCACCTCCATTGTCGTTAAGTTTTCTCTTGGCCACTTGTGGCTGTTTTTTATGGATGGAATCGAGTGAGGCAAGTCGTTTGAATTTCCCGTCTTTAAGCGTCTTTTGGTTGAACTCCTCCACCAGTTCTAAGCAGTCTCCGAGGTTCTCAAGGGGTTCCCATGTATCCTCTTCGCTGCCAAAGTTCTTCCATCGCACCATGTATTCCAACTTGCCCTTGCGTGTCCGGCGACGTGCCAGGATTCGTTCCACCTAGGGTGAAGCATAGAAATAGAGAGGGGAATATAGTTAATTTTCCATTCAAGAGTGGCAATTGATGTTACAAGCCTGTTGGGCTATTCCACACGGGCTGTAATTGAATTACATGCCATTTTGAGCTACCGGCTATATTTCTATCTGTTATATCTCAGTGACATACTCTCAGAGACTAGTCAAACTTTTAAATTGTAGTTCACAGTAAGGTTAGCATATGGGAAGGAAGAAGCATTTATATTGTCAACGAGGATGGCTCCAAGTTATGAAGACTGTTGGTAATGGAATCATATCAGAGAATTTGCCCAATGGGCCAGGTTAGGGGGACATTTTAAGGTGTATATTGTTCTCATTCAAATTTGGTATTCCATCCATGACTGGAACTGTATAAAGACTATCTCATAATACTCTTAATTCAGGAGGGAAAAGTTCGGGGGTAAATGACATTGGGGCCAAAGTCTTTTTTTTTTAAATGCCCCAATAACATCAAAACTAAAGTAGCCTTTATACTGTACCAATGGTTGTATTCCACAACCTTGGATGGAAAATGAGTGGTCTACAGGGCAAAACCAAGTTACTGCATAGCCTGGGCAAACAGTGAATGGATTGAAGACGTTCAATGAGACAAGATAGAGACATCAAGGACAAACATCAAGATATTCTTAGGAAGTTGCAATTACAAGGTAATTGCATATGTCAGGTCGAAAATCAGCCATGAATGATCTGCCATATTATGATGCAGGCAATCGCTAAATGTGATTTGCTGAATACTTATACTGCAAGAATTGTTGCAACCCCTGCATGTGAATTGCTACCAGATGGTCCTGCAGATCGCCAACATCTGACAGCACATTGTATATTCTTGCCAAATGTTGCCAGCAGGTGTTGAAGCAAGTCAAATTTACTGACAGCATCTTGCAACATTAGAAAAAGCTAAAAGTGACTTCTTGTTGATGCATGGAAAAATGATTAAACAGGAGAATGTCTACAGTGTCTGTAAGGCAAAGGCAGTTAGTTACCCACAGATTTGTCGCAAAAAAAGGGGGACGTGAAAGGGACATGCATAGATCTTTTGCTGGTAATTAAGGCAGTCTACATCATATAACCAACCACCAAGGGAGGGTTGCTCAAAATCAACTGCAAATCAACTGCAACTTTGCGAATTGTAACATGCATTTTCATTTGCGCACAGTATGCGCTTTTAACAAGACGCGCATGAAACAATTATTTTGATTGGCGCGTTCCGATCAACTGCAACTTGCGATCAATTGTAACTTCTGAGCAACACCCCATAAGAGTGGTAAGTGAGTTCAGAGTGCTTCGAGCTAGTAGGTTATGCATGTCACGTATGTTAAGGGTCAGTTCCTGTCTTTCTGCAAGTTAATTGACGGTAAAATGCAGTTGTGGCTGTTTGTTCCCTCCACTCAACAAGAATGAACACGGAGGTGCCACACAGGTACAGGGCAAGTCAGAAATTACCTGATATCATTTTAAAAACAATGGGAGCACAGTGGGATCATTGGGTAATATCCACTATTCTGCGCTTTTATAATCATAGCAGGTACCAAAGTCAGTTCTGAACTGAACATGTACATCTAGTCTACAGCATTCACACTCAATAGTTTTCATATGACATTCACCAAGCTGACATTCATTTAAAGGCAAGACAGAATACACTCAAAATAAACATTAAATGAAAAAAAATACTAGCAAGAGGAAGTTAAATCGGAGGCGGTATCAATATCAGTATGAGAGCACGGATGTATGCATACACATACATGTACCACAAACATGAGCATGTATTCAACAACACTAGCACACTCTCACCACTAGCCAAAACTCACAAGTGTAAACACAGTTAACCCACATTCACCAACACACACACAAACACAAATCCACAGAAAATGCACCAGTATGTTCAGTATCCACACAAACATACCTACATCATATTCAAACTCTCACACAATAGCCCAAACTTACACACAAGCCCAAACTTTCTCTCTCCCACACACACACACACACACACACACACACACACACACACGTGCGCGCGCACTCACAGACCATTGAAGTACAGTACATGTGCATTGTACACATATACACACATGAATACCTGAAGTACATATCATGCACACAAACAAACACACACACACACACACACTATGCAATGAAAACACTCAGCATGCCCTCATATTCACAAACTAAAAAAACAATTATACACATCATAGAGACTGTTTGCACACATGCACACATAAACTGACCCACATGCAAACATATCTGCATGCAACCCACACAGTCCTGTGGAATTCCATTTACATACACCTAGGCCAAAATGTGCCTATTTTTCTGATACTCATCATGAGCTATTTCTCGAGCTATGAATAATTTACATATTGTGTTGATTTATGATGAATAATAAGGTGGACCTTTTTTTCAAATCTACGTCATATTTCTAGTTATCTACCCAAGATTTGTGCAAATGTGTTGATTTTTGTTGTATCATATCTACTTTGTCCAAATATTATTAAAGTCTTTGATTCCCTTCATCATTTACACAAATTATTAGGCCTAACATGGTCTTTGTAAATTTGGTGAAACTCACATACTGTATTTGGTTTGATGATATACTTTGTCATAAAAAAACTTTTAGTTTACACTAAAAGAGAACTTCAAAACTTGCTCGGCTCAATATAGACCAGGTTAGAACTCTCAAACTATGGTTTAGTGCTGAAGAAGTCCCAATGGCCCGTATTCCGATAGAGAGGTTTCAGTTAACCCTGGTCTAAATCTGGGGTTTAGGTATGGGTAGCCAAAAGAGGCTTGAATCTCTAACAGTTGATGTTTAATTTACCAACTCATTTTCCACTCATATTATTCAAAACTGTCTTGGAATAAAAAAATTCAATAGTTTTCTACATTATTAGTGCATGGGAGAAGAAAGCAGCTAACAAAAAAATCATACATTGTTAATAAAGTTTTGGCTTTTTTGGCTATCCATACTTAAACCACAGATTTAGACCAGGGTTAACTTAAACCTCGTTATCGGAATACGGGCCATTGTGTTCAGATCTAGAGAATGTGCAGAGCTGGGTCCTATTTGATCGCAGAATCCTGGACTAGAACTAAAAACTATTAACCATAAAAGAATGTTGAAAATTTGTTTCAGTTCATTTTAAAACAGAAGATTTTTTTCTGCAGTAAATGAACAGCTTAAGTTTTACCTGTAATCTATTCTCCAGCAAGAAATGTTTACACCTATACTTGAAAAACACATTTTGCTACTTTACCACTCAATTTAGATGTCTATCAATGCCTTTGGAAACAAATAATTTTGCACATATACTTGGCTCTGTACATTTCAAAGGCATTTATCAAAACACAACTTAACCTCAAAAATTCAGATCGAGATTTAAATTTTCATCACGGAAGGTGTGGTAGGATTAGAAAATTTGTCATAAGGGGTCAAATTGAGTTCGTTCTTTTCTACATGTATCCTGTGAAGTTTTCATACATGTAAATTATCCCATATATAAAAACAAAGTCTATTTTAAGCGTAAGGGGCTGATTAAAGGTGTGTATGTACAACAGGAGGTAAAGGTATCCAAAAATACAATGTTTCCTTTGCTGGAAGCCAAGTATCCAAAAGGAAATTATGAAAGTTCACCAATTGAAATTTAAATTTGAGAATGATGGTAATGGATCATATTCAATCTAAATTGTACACATATGTACACACAGAAACAGAGTGATAATTTTAGCACCAAAAGAGTGCTGAAGGAGAAAGCAGTCAGGGTTGAAGGGAAAGAAAATTGTAAACTGAATTCCATGGTTTTTCCTTGACTGAATTGCTGCTTTCCATGACTTCCTTTCAGGCAAGAACTCTATGATTTATGATAACCTACACCTCCCCTAAAAACCATTTGTTCCATCTGGACTGTTTCATGATGAGAGAATAATGTTTGCTTCACAAAATCCCAATATTCAATATCATATTGAACCGAACTCATGCAATTTTCTTGACCCAATAGATTTCCTTGATTTTTCAGTGCATAGCATGTACATGTGGATTGCTGAGTATGAATATTGTGAGGCATGGCAAACAGGAAAGCTGCCATAACAAGGAGAAATTCTATGATTTTTCCATAACTTTTTAGAAATTCCCAAATTTCCTGACTTTCCATGATTTTCCATGACTGAGGGAATCCTGACAGTAAGTGCGATGAGGACTTAAAGAGCTATTTCAGCATCTACAGTACTTTATGTAGGAGCTGGTTCTTCTGCAAAATATCTATTTCAAGATTTGGGTTGACATAGCTATCTATGTGTGCAGACCAACCAAAAGGCACTTTGACGTGCAGTCTCAGAGAGTTACTTGAAAGCTAAAATCAGCACTATAGGGCCATTCCACGTTACGTAAGTTACATTTCAGAGAAAAATTTGGATATAAAAGGTGTATTTCTGCTCTTAATCAATTGCAAGAGAGGATTTTATTACATTATGGTAAACCCTTACGACCGACTCGTTAATTTAAGACCAAATTTTGAGCTCTCTTTGCTTGAATTAAGAAGTAACACATGAATAATGGAGCGTTACGTAAGTTACATCACACGAAAAGGGATCATTGACTTCTTTTTTTAATTTTGAAAATCCTGTGAAGTGCTCAGGTCCCATGATACAGTTTCATT
>BQKZ01009166.1:0-20857 GCA_036244855.1 Temnopleurus reevesii
CATACTTATTGTATTACGATATTCTTCACAGGGTCCAGCCTTCTTGCCGACTTCATTCTTTTTTTTCATTTCTTTTCGTACTAAAAAAAGACATTGAAATATTGATTTTTTGTAGATAGCCTTATATTATGTTATTAGTTCGCTTACGGTATTGGATTAAGCATTTTGATTATATTCCAGCACGAATATTTTGGGTTATATTTCCGTGAAATTAAATCGACCGTCAATTCAATGCTCATTTGTGATGCTATACAAATTGAAACCGGTTTGTGATTGTTGTGTCCTCGCAGTTGAATACAAGGCGTATGGATCTATTATTCATGACCCACTTTATTTTACGGAAATAGTTTATATCTTGTTATTCCGTTTTTTCCTTACGCATGAACTAGTAAATGTTTAATTTTCCAAAAGAATAGACGGTTTACTAATACAAGCCAAATATATGCGTACTCTGTACACAAAAGTTGCTCTTGTCATCCCAAAAGCTTGCTCGAGGCTTGCCCGACATAGCATCAACTAATGTATGCAAAGTGGATTCCAAATATTGCGGTCCAATTATGATACCACGTAACTACGTTCGTCGGCCAGAAACGTGCATACATTTGAATTGAACTAATATACCACTTTCGTAATGATTCAAATTTATTCATGTTTTCCCCAAGACGAACTACTTATTCAGCTGTCAGAAAATAATGAAAATACAATACTTAGAATGCCATTTGCATACAATAACGTTGCTCGTAGCTTGACCAACCTAGCAACAACCATTACATGCTTTCCACATTCCCTCTATTGAAACTCCATTATTCTATATCAGGTGAACAAATATTTTGTCATTGTGCGTTTGACAAAGAAGCATGCATAAAATTTGAAAACATTACGAAAGTTTAGTTAAGGAATACCATATAACTACATCTGTCGGCACGAAACGTGCATATACATTTTAATCTATTAGTAAACCGACATATTGAATTTGAATTAATTGAATTGAATTACCTGTATTGTAATGACACATGGGCTCATCGCTACCTCGTAGTCTAATTCTTTCTTCATCGTAACCTGTGCAGTATCAGGGTCGATTGTGACATAATCTAAGCAGCCCCAGTCTCCACTTTGACCTACAGAATGACGGGGATATAAGAAAATTACATACATAGTGCAAAAATTGGTCTAGGTATTTTACATGTAAGAAGTAGTTTTATGTGCGACACATAGCCTTGAGTACATCCGAAAGTCACAAAAAGATATACATTTCCCTATCTATGAAATGCCATATTTTTCTCTTTTTTTTGGGGGGGGAGGGGGGGTGTGCGAAGGAGCTGCGAAAGTGCAAACTCAAAATGTTGCCTTCGCGATGGTTTTCCAACATATTTCTGGTGCGGATGATACGCTCAAAAGCGGTCAAGCAACATGCTTTCCATACAACCCTGACAAATATTGGTTAAAAATACACGGACTTCAGTGCAATGTTTTTTTTTAACTAACCTTGAGAAAGATTACCACCACCATTTATAGATTATACTTGTTTTGAGTAAAGCCCTGGTCACATAGGACCCCGGAAGCAACACGATTCACCCCGACTCTTTGTTGATTCACAGTTAACTACCTCAGAACAACGAATCGGGGTGAATCGTGTTGCTTCCGGGGTCTTATGTGACCGGAGCAACAGCCTTTGTCAAATTATTCTAGATTATGCATGTATATTCAAACTACGGAATAGCTGCTCCCAGATAATTTAGCATAAGTTCATCCAACACCTTGCTTCACTCTACACATACTTGTGTGTATAAATTTATTTCGGCAGGCGGATTGTAAATGGCAAGTTTATGCCAATTTTTCAGAGTTATTACAAGTTATCCAGGGTTAAACGGTGAACTTTACATGAGTTGTGGTGAGTGCCCGTTTGAGGCAACACACCACAACTCGCCTTGAATCGCCTTAGTTCGCCACTCTTAAAGGGGAACCAACCCCTGGGATTGTCATGTTCTCATTGAATGAAAAAAAATCAGATGAACAAACTGCGAAAATTTCCGCGAAATCGGACGATCCGTTCAAAAGTTATGGATTTTCAAATTCAAAGAGATTTGAAGATCTGGGGATCCGTGCCGTCGGCAACATTGACGGAATCCATGACGTCATGTAGGATACATCCTCATTCACTTTGTACATATAATAAAAAAAAAATGGATTACTGTAATATTAGAGTAAAGTTGCAGAATAATTTTTCTCAAAAATTGCAAAATCAATAGGGAAATGGTATACCCCAAACGAAAAAAAAAGCATTTTGTTGACTCTTCCAACAAAAAAGAAGAAAATGTGAAATTGTGTATGTATAGTGAATGAGGAGTTGTCCGAAATGACGTCACGGATTCTGTCGAATTTGCCGATCTCATGGATCCCCATCAGCGGCAGGGATCAAAGTCATAACTTTTGAATGGGTTTATTCATCTGATTTTTCTTCTTTCAATGAGAGCACGATAAATCTAGTGGTTGGCTTCCCTTTAAGTGCTTAAATAGAGGATAATGCTCACGTTTGTGCAGTTCCAGTATGTATTCTTTTTAGCCAATGGCCGTGTGGACAGTATCTCAACGTTTGAAATTAACCTCCTCAAAAAAAGTTTGGAAAGCTAAATTTACGGACACGTAGCAAAAATATGGAAAATCTATTTCCATATCAAGTCATATCACTGAAACGGATGTTTTATTATCAAAAGAATGATACCTCATTTGTTTCCAGAGGTTATTTCACAGCTGAGTAATTCCCTTTGAAGTATAAAAAAAGTATGGACGCAAAAGCTGCAAATCAGTAATTTATATATTGTAGTCACGTTGTTAAACTATGGATTTAAATGGATACAAGCCTGTGAATGGGTAGATCGATGAATAAAATAACGAATAATTAATGCGAATCAACTTGTAAAGATGTTTATTACAATGACTAGTAACAATCTAAAAATTTCACCTGAAAAAAGCTCATTTATTCATTATTTCACTCTTTAATCAATCGTTTCTTCCTGCTCTAGCATCAATTTTATCCATTAAAAACCACATTTTAATGGTGACACTACAGTAAGTCAATTACAAATTTTACGGTTTCTACTCTCATACCTTTGTTACTTTCATAGGCAATTGCTTAGCTGTGAAAGAACATCAGTTCTGTAAATAAATGAGATGTCATTCTTTAGGTAATAAATCAGTCTTTTCAGTGATAACGTATTGCTCGATATGGAAATAAATATCCCATATTTTTGCTATCTGTCAGTAAACTTAGAGTTCCAAACTTTTTTGAGGGGATTATAATGTTCAAGTTCAAGTTCAAGTTCAAGTATTCACCGATAAAGCTGTACTTGAGAGGGGCATTTAGGCTATCTCCATCAGTAGCGGAAATGCCGTCGTAAACGAAAGTCTGGTCTCTCTCTGGAATGGTGACGTCATAGTTCTCTTGGGTGAATACGGGAGGTTCGTCATCGATATCGTTAATGCGAACGATCACAGTTACATTGCCTTCAAGCCCTGGACTAAAGCCACTGCCACAACCATCCTTTGGATATTAGAGAAAACAATGTAATGTGTTAAAATAATGGGATTGCAAGTTGATGTGTGGTGATGGGCATAACACTGATCATTTTTTACCGAGCGAGTTAAACCCTCGATAAGGGTTGTCTTATTTTTTCTTAAAGCAAGATGGTTTTAAAGACAATTCTTCTCTTATTATTCATATGATATAGATTGTATGGCTTTGATTTCGACAGTATGTCATCTTATTTTCCAGTTCTGTAATGCAATTCCATTCGTTGTTCCTTGTATGTTTTTTTTTTATTCTTTGTTCATTGACATATATATGAATCATCTTTTTTTGTTACATTTCTATTGTATACTGAAAAAAAAATCATATAAAATCATATCAAAATTTCACAAAGAAAAACGTGACTTCGAATTTACTCCGTTTTTTTTCAATCAGGATGGTGTAATATTGCACCCCAAAAATGTGCTCCTAGTATTGCATTTGTTCGCACCTGTGAATGTGCAAGATTGCACACTTATTGAAAGATGTGTAAATAAGTTATATAGAACGATTTGATAACATATCGGTAACGAATTCTGACGAACTTAGCGTATCACATATGTTACGTATACGTTGTGAATACGCTTGGGAAACGTTAACTTGACGTAATATAACTTATGATTAAGCCATGAGTAACCTTTGGCAACGTATGTCGACCATAGCGAAACTAAAGCCTGCGTCACACATTTGCGTTTTTAACCTGCGTCAGCCTAACGTTTTTAGAAATTAAAAAACGCTCCCTTGACAGACAGCATACGCAGATCAGACGGTAGACTGACGTTCGACTTGCGCTCACGAACGCATGATGAGCGTCAGTCTACCGTATGACTTGCGTCTTTGTGCGTCAAGGAAGCGTTTTTAATTTCCAAACACGCTAGGCCGACGCAGGCTAAAGGCGCAAAAGTGTGACGCAGGCTTTAGCTATAACTTGTGCGGACGGATTAGCCATACGTCCAAAAGCTTTCAGCGCCATGAACACCGATAAGGTGGACCTGTGCGCTATACAAGTATCCACCATTATTATTATTATCATCATGCATGCACGACCGATGATAACGTATGACAGCCGTATTTCATCTTGATCATAGCGTATTGCATTAAATGAATTGTGGGTGTCTTGCTTCTGCCGGTTGAAAAATATATGTTTGATAGTTTTATGAAGTATTATGCTGATGGTTCGAACCAAAGTTGATTCCTGACTCGCATTTAAAACACACGCACACACACGCACACACACACACACACACACACACACACACACACACACACACACACAAAACTTACGCGTGCTACAACTGTAAAATTGATGCTTTCCGTTTCTTCGAAATTCAGCAAGTCGGCCAAGATTAAAAATGTTTCAGTCAGACAACTCCCATTCTCAGTAACCCTAAATGGCACGTCACTCTGTCAAGTAAAATAAAACAATAAATAAAACACATCATGTCGTTTGAGAGCAGGGTATTTCAAGAAAAGCAAGACTCATGCGGCTTTCCCGCCTTGATGAGATGGGGTGGCAACTTTCCTACGAGCTCCACCTTAAAGCAAGGTTTTCACTTTGGCGAGTTAAAACGGCGAGTTATGGCGAGTAATGGCGAGTCGCCAAACTGAGGTACTCGCGCTAACTCGCGTAAAGCTCGCCATGTAACTCGGGGTAACTCGCGACAACTCGGCATAAATCGGCTGAGCTCATTTAAGCTCGGGACAACTCTCGTGAGCGGTTTCAAAAATTTTGAACATGTTCAGAAATGTTACTAACTCACCGTAACTCGTGGTGAACTCACCCAAACTCGCTTTATACTCGCAATACTCGTAAAAAGCTCGGGAGAAACTCGTAATAATTCGTAAAAACTCGCCACATTTGAGTGTACGCGAGTTCGTTCCAAGTTTACAAGAGCGAGATACGAGCACTGCGATTGTTTTACGAGTCAAGTAGAGGTGCCCACGAGATTAGCCCGAGTGTAAAACGAGCACCCCGAGTTACAGCGAGTTTCGTGTGAGCTTATTCAGAGTGCGTTGCAAGCGCACATTGAGGTGCCACCTGAATATCTAGTAAACATGTGATCTATAATTTCCCATAATATATCCTAACGTGAGAGCACATGTTAATTGACCAACGTGTGTGAGAGCACATGTTAATCGACACACGTATGTACACGTACTTTTAAAAAGGCCATTGTCACTGCATTAAACAAATAAGGAGAGAAATATGCCTCGGCCCAAGAGATCCAAGAGTTGTGGCCATTCACGTAGGGAAACAGAAGATATGCAGAGGATTAAGGTCTTTTCTTCTTCAAGCAGAGCGAAAATGCTTCTGGCATCCATCTTTTAGCGCCAAAAATATGCACTTCCCGCCCTTGATCATCACCCGTAACCAACTCTTGATAACTCGTATATAGGTCGCTTTAAATCGTGTGAAGGTCATACTAAGCTCGGTCTGACTCGTTTCGCGCTCGGTTCACTCGCACAACGAGCGTAGTGAACTCGGTGTCGAGTCTTTTGTCACTCATGCACATTCCAGAGAAAAATGAAAATTTCACGCGAGCTTGTGCGAGTTAAGGCGAGTTGGAACTCGCACAGCTCGCGCACGGCTCGCAACTCCAACTCGCCAAAGTGGAAACATCGCTTTAGCCTCAAACGGACACTCGCCATAACTCGCGTAAGTTCATTACAAACAATACTCGTGGTGAACTCGCAAATAATTCTAAAAATGTACGTACTCACAATAGGCTTACTCGTGTTAAACTTGTGATAATCTCGTACTACTCGTAATAATATCGTACTAGTCATTATATTTTCGAATTACTCGTTATAATCTCGTACTACTCGCAATAATCTCGTACTCCTCATTATATTCTCGTACTGATCGTAATAATCTTTCAGCACTCGTATGGAACTCGTATTACTCATAACAGACTCGTACCGTATCAAGCTCAAATAGACTCCATGTTGCCTTGTTAATCGATAATGCATGTGCAGCATATAGACCGGCAGCCAGCGAGGGTTAGCCTAGCTGGAAAGGTTACAAATTTTAATGTTCATGGATGCAAAGACCGTACTATCTGATATTACGAATGGGCCGTCTGGCATGACCTATCTGGTGGATGTGGCCATGGGAGGGGCCCAAAGTGGTAAAAAAAATCGGCTAGCCTAGCTGGAAAGGTAACCGCACAGAACCTACGCCAAATGATTCGCCATAGTCTCGAGATAGATGAATGGGCACTGCAAGACGATGTACGTGGTGGAAAGGGCCCGCCAGACGCCCTCAAAATGTTGGTGCCCCATAAGGTTGTGTACAAAATCAAGATTACATTTTCCCAATAGGCATGGTCATTTTGTACTCTAAGGCGTTCAAGCTTTAATGCAAACTTGGTTTCGATTGATATATCCGATATTGATTTCGCACGTATTCCTATGGGGAAAAATATCATCTTTATTTTGTACACAAGCTTATGGGGCACCAACATTTTGAGGGCGTCTGTCGGCCCTAGAGCGACTGAAAATGTATATGTCATTGGTCACTCTGTACACTGGGGTGTTCAAGCTTTAATTTGACACTGGTTTCGATTGGTATCTCCAATGTTGATTTTGTACATATATGCCTATTGGGAAAAATGTAATCTTGATTTTGTACACAACCTTATGAGGCACCAACATTTTGAGGGCGTCTGGCGGGCCCTTTCCACCACGTACATCGTCTTGCAGTGCCCATTCATCTATCTCGAGACTATGGCGAATCATTTGACATAGGTTCTGTGCGGTTTCCTTTCCAGCTAGGCTAGCCGATATTTTTTACCACTTTGGGCCCTTCCCATGGCCACATCCACCAGATAGGACATGCCAGACGGCCCATTCGTAATATCGGAGAGTACGATCTGTGCATCCATGAACATTAAAATTGGTAACCTTTCCAGCTAGGATAACCCTTGCTGGCTGCCGGTCTAATATTAAAAATCGAAACAATTTGATTAAATTTCGCACGATTATTTAGAGTTTATCGCAACTCCAACACAAGTTACTCTCCTTCTTGAATGTACGAGTGTTGAACAAGATTAAGTTCGCGATTAGTTCGCCATGATAGCTGAGCTATTACAAGTAACCCCGAGACACAAGTCATGGTGCTGCGCACGAGTAGTCGCGATAGCTGGCGATTACTCGCGAGAAGCTCATTATGTAACTCGCAACAAATAGCAATGAATCTGCTAATAATAATATCTCTTTTTTACCAAAGGGTAACCACTTTCAGCCATGAGCTAGTTGTTGTTACTGCCGCGCCCCTCATAACATAAAGTTATTGCAGCCCTTCTCCATTCTTAAAATGCCGAGCGCCTGGCAAGAAACCAGATGGTCCCATCGGCCGGGGATCGAACCCACGACCTAACGTTCATGGTTCAGACGCTCTGGGTATGTAAGCTTGGTACGAGACAATTGGGAGTCCGTTATGAGTAATTAGAGCTCTGTACGAATAGTAAGAGTTTATAATCAGTGGAGGAGCGCGGTTTTTTGGGGGGGGGGGGGGCGTGAAAATGAGGGTGAGGCAGCCAAATACAAACCGTTTAGAATCTTGACTTGTGTGCATTGATTGTGGGCAATCCGCCCTATTTGGTAAATGTAAACGCCGTATAATTGCAAATGTTATACAGATATGAATTCAATTCAATAAAAAATGTTAGTAGATATTGTCAGTTAGAGAGTCACATTATTAAGTGATGTTAGATTATCCCTATTAATCATACATACCTCTGAAATAAAGAATCTGAATCCAGTATCAGTCGGGTCTGTATCTTCAACCAACAATGGAACATCTGTAATTAATTGCGTTCCATTTTCCGCGTTCTGTAATCATAAGGAAAATGTCGACAAGAATTGAAAGAAGAGTCTACCCAAAATAATATTTCTTTTTCAACAGTAGCAGATCGAATGAACAGAAACAAAATTTGAGAAAAATCGGTCAACTAATGAAAACCAAAGTTATAAATGTTTGAATATTTAGACAACATTTGCGACACATTATGACGTCATAGGTGTGCAATTGACCATACAATATGTATTTTTTTTTACTTAAAAATATATATGATCTCTCCCAGCGTTTAAACATTGTTAACTATACATGTATATCCATATGATGTATAAGTCCATCCCTTATTTGCATGTTCACATTTATAAAACACAAATTCTGTAGACTTTCTGATGAATTTTGCACCATAAATATAAAACACGATTATAAAGTATTTTCGAAAAGTTAAGTCGAACGCAATTTCAATGCTCCTTTGTAATGCTATTGAATTCGGTACCGGCTTGTCATTGTTGTGTGCGCACAGTTAAATACACGGCGTACGGACCTATTCTCTGCGTTCTAGTTAACTTTTCGGAAATACACTGTAGTTTATAGTGTTATAAAGAAAACTCTGGTTAGTAGTGACGTCATGTATTTGGCAACGTGACCTGATTTTTTTTCTTGTGATTTGCCCATTTTTCGAAATCATTAAAATTCCATTACTTTTTTTCTATTACTTGTCAGACCATCTTCAAATTTCTACTTTATACAACGGATGGTGCGTTTTTCTTTTTGGGGAAGGTATTTTCCTCAACTGGGATGAAATTATTGGTTTTGATTTTTCCCATTTGTTTCAGTTCCTGTCAGAAATTACACAGTTTGCATTTATTGACGCTCAACGAAGGTAGAACATAAAATCATTTTAAACGGGTAGTTTTTTATGTCTGTCAGATTAAGTTTTATTTCCATTGATTACACGGACTCACCTCATCAATACTGGAGTAAATGAAAGATGTCCCAAAGTCTGGTGGGTACTCATTTTCATCGCCAACCTTTAGAACGTGCTGTAACCATTTTATAATGGAAACATAAAAACAATGATTAAAAACCCATTTTCAAAGGAATGCAGTTTATCTTTTCCAAACCATAGGCCCCGTAAAATAGATATTTGCGATTAATGACCATTTTTACAGAGTAATTACGGTTGGTTGCTCGTAGTCTGAAATTCAAACAAAGACGGATATCATCCGAGGGGTGCATCGATCCGTCTTTTTAATTTTCTATGCATTTTGCCAATTTCTCACCTGCCAATTTCTCAATTTTCAAAAGAATCAGTTCGTAAAATAAATATGCTATTGTCTCACAATATGTATAAGAATCATATTTCAGGATAAACATCCCCAAAATTCACATAGCTTAACCTTTACTAAAACTATACTTGGGCTTTAGGAGAGGAATCGCAATCGGTTTTTATTCTGAAATGCTTGCATAATGTATTTAGTCTTATCATATTAAAAGAAGAAAACATACTTTGTTTGTCTACTTTTCTTAAAATAGAGGACAGTTTGAAATTCTTTGTAAGTGAATTAGGGGATTTCTCCATAATGTCCTTACACATTGTGCTAAAGTTGCTGACTCAAGGATGTAGTGCACATTCGTAGTGTAAATGGATTGTCTGATTTTGCTCACATTTTCATAGTTTGTTCATCTTTCATTCATTTTGGTATCCATTCACTTCCATATCAATGCCTTGGGGGATGTGATGTACTTTTAAATAATTGGCACCTATATTTTGGTCGGAATCATGAAAAAGGATCTACTCAATATCTTTCTCTTGGCGTTCAGCGTTGAGATACTTGATACTTTGCATTACATTCCAATGGTATATGTTAATCATGAAAAGATAAACCTTTGCTACAGTGAAGGTAGGGCAAAATATCATCGAAAAATGTTGATTTCTATACTTACCGGAAATCCGGTTCCCGGTACGTCATTTTCAAAACATTCAACCATAAATTCGTACCTAGTCGCACTCTAGAAGAAGAATGAAGATTAACAAAAAGCAAGAAATAGAGTCTACCCAAAAATAATATTTCTTTCAACAGGAGCAGAAAAATTAGATGAACAGAACAAGAGGTTTTGGAAAAACTGGACAACTAATAAGAAAGTTATGAATGTTTAATGATTTGAAGTTAAAACCAGAGCGGGAAAAATATCATCACCTTATGGAGAAGTTGCTAGAAAGTTGCAATTGATCGCAAGCGTAAATGACCGCAAACAAAATTATCGGCAACTTTTAAACGGGGTACGAGGTAGGTATCAGATGAAACGTAGCATCCAATTTTAATTTCTGATTAATGTTGAGAATCTTACATATATTCTGGTGCATTATAATGCGGTCGTACCTTGTTGCACAACCGTATGCGACTAATCGCGCAACGCTGTTACGAGTTACCATGGTTACATTCGCATTGCAAAAACGCTGGTGTCAAATTTATCACAAACCGGAATCTTTAGGTGTCCACAGCAGAAAAGCGATAAAAATAATACCCGTTTGGAATCAAATCAATATATCTAAACACCGACTGATGTTGTACACGGGCTTAAAACACCAGTAGGTGTTTGAATATATCAAATCGATTCCGAACGGACACGGATAACACCCGTTTAGAATCAAATCAATATATCTAAACACCGACTAGTGTTGTACACGGGCTTAAAACACCAGTAGGAGTTTGACTACATCGAATCTATTCCGAACGGATGTTATTTTAACACTTTTTTTGGCGTGGTCCCATATAGATTCCGGCTGGTGTTAAATCTAGCACCAACATTTTGCAGTGCAGTGTTTGCATACCTCATAGTCGAGTGAACTGTTTAAGGAGACATTAAAACCGTCTACCCGTAGTAAGGATTCGGCATTATCTGGCCCGGTTATTTCAATCGAAATATTGCCAGAGCCGCTAACATTAGCCGTAAACAAGATCGTTCCTGCAAAATGAAATTTCATATAAAAAGTATCAAAGTATCAAAGAATCTAGGTTGTACAAAACTTATATAGTTGAAAAGGATCTATATAGACGGTGACAAACGCATTTCCTTGTCAGAAAATCTGTTGCAACACACCCCTCTGAAAAAAAAGTAAATGATATGGCTCAGGTGTCTCATGCAGTAAATAATATAGAACATCAAAGTTATATCGTTTTGCACGAATGAAGAATCTGAAGGGCAACTTCTCCCAGATAGTGACATGTTCTTAATGGATGGAGCAAATATGCAATGATCGAACTGTAACAAATAATTATGAACAAAATCCGACATCCATTGAAAAGTTAAGAATTTTCAAAAATTTGATTTACACCCTTCTTCATGCGATCTTGAAATTAACAACATACGGGCACAAAATGGATGTTGATATGGAAAGCTCTTCATTCACTTTGTACACAGAATTTCAAATCCTCTTCTTTTCTAAAAAAAAAAAAAAAAAGTAGACAAAATTTTACTTTTCTCTCCTAGTATAATATGGACATTTTGATTCTGCATGCATTTTGTGATGAGTCTTGTTAATTCCTTGAATACTTTTTTTAACCCTATATTAAAAGGCCTGGGCTACCGTATTTCACAACAAGTTTATACATAAAACTTAATTCATAACTTTTGAATGGATGTCGGGCTTTGCTCAAACCTTTACAGTCCGATCATTGTATTTTTTCCATCTGACGAGAGCACATCGATGTCAAGGTGACTGTCCCCTTCAAGGGTTTCAGAAATTCAGATGATTGCTGTTTCAGCCAAATATTTAGAGTCGTGATTGTACATCTGGTAGAAAGAGTTTTGCAACTTTCGGCTATACGCTATATATACTCACCTGGATCAGTTGATTCTGAAAAAGCCTCATTTATATCACAGAATGTAGGTGCTCCGGGTGGTACAAGTTGACAATATTTTTGGCTACAACACGTTACCTCACAGGTTCCTATAAATGACAAAAAAGAACTTCGGATTTTATTTCATTATTTTTTTTAAGTAGAACAAACTTGATATTAAATACCCTAAAATTTGGTATCATTGTGGACTTTGGGGATTAATTGAGCATTCTATGCCCTTTTTTTTTTACTATAGAGAAAAATGTGTACGCAATAAACCACTAATTAGTCATTTAATAATCAACCCCTGGATGAGATGCGCAGAACGTTCGTGAACTTACGCTAAGTACTGTGCAACTAAGTCACCATATATCGTTGTGAATTGACTGCAGAATACATGAATGCGCGCTCGATGTAATTTCTGAATAAAATCAATGTAGTTTCTGAATCAAATCGGGGATGAATCTATGTTATTCTTTGTTTTCATGAAATACGTAGGAAGTAGATTTAAATAATGAAATACATTATTTATAATGCTAACGTGATTATATTTGTAAAAACAAAAACAAAAGCAAAAAATAAAAGAATAAAATTGAAAAAATAGATTAATTGATTAAAGATCTCATTCGAGATTTAGAGCTAAAACATTTAATTTGTACTCCGCACAAATTAGCATAATTAATCAAGGCGACAATTTGTTTTGAGAAATTGAACTAACATGATGATACAAGGGTAGTGCTTTGTAATGCTATTTTCGTCGAACGTTCTACGGCCTGGATCTGAGGNACCTTTTCTTAATTACAGCATATAATATGGTATATAAGCAAACTTAGGGGGTATTGTTAAAAAGTTGCAATTGATCGCAAGTTGCAGTTGATCGGAACGCGCCAATCAAAATCATAGTTTCACGCGCGTCATGTTAAATGCGCATACCGTGCCCGAATGAAAATGCTCGTTACACTTTGCAAAGTTGCAGTTGATTTGCTGTGGATTTTGAGCAACACCTCATTAGGCTTCATCCCCTATGATCTTGACCGTCAGTTGCGCGATCGCCACGAAAGTGTGTACGGTGTTAGAGTAGAATGTAAACTTGAAGACTGGGGTGCGGGAGGGGATTGGGGATTTCCAAATTAATTAATTATGCAAATTTATGTTTAAATACGTAATGATTTCCAATTTCACATTCCATATTTCTGAGCTTTGCCATATGTATTCCTCTTGTAATTTGAAATAGTTGTGTGAAAACAAAAATCAATGTATTTCCTTTTTTAAACTCTCCTATTTTCGTTTCTTCGCCAAAATTATTGGAGGACGGATTAGCATATTGTGCTAAAATAACTAAATTTGCTAATATTGATTCCACAAGAAAACTCGACATGTAGTGACGTTGTACACAAAATCACCTTTGAATTAAAGCAATTTAGGGGCCAACATTTATTTTGTAAATGCAAGGTGAGAGACTATCCTAAACGGGGGCGTGCTAAATTTCGCTTTGCAGAATTATTGCGCGAAAAGTGTAGAGGGGGGGGGGGGATTGGCTTAATGGTCAGATGGTCATTTTTTTTAATCCATTGTGGGTACTTCATAGGTTCTCTCGCACACTTTTTTGGTGAATCTTTATCTCATCGGGTCCCTATCCAGGACAAACAGGTTTCAATTTGCACCTGTATTTGCACATGTATGGTAAAATAATATCAGACTAATATAATGAGCAATATTATTATTACTACTACTGCTACTACATTTACTACTACTACTACTACTATTATTATTATTATTATGATTATTATTATTATTATTATTATTATTATTATTTCAGTGTGCTAGATTCCACAAGAATAATGTGCTTTACCTTGAACACCTTGCTGGGAAGCACTCAAGAAGAGTATTGTTATCCATAGGATGAGAGCGGAAGAAGCAAACGGTTGTTTCCTCCCTACACGAGGGACCGATTGGATGGTCCAAGTCATATCTGCTGTAAATGGGGTCTGTAACATAAAAGATGCAATGAGACTTACCAGGGAGTTGGGATTTTTTTCTCCCTGGACTTACGATAAATACTAATATTAAGGGGGCGTTGTTCAAAAGTTGCAATTGATCACAAATTTCACTTGATCGAAAGTGCCAATCAAAATCATTCTTCCATGCGTGTCTTGTTAAATGCGCATACAAAGTTGCAAAGTTGCAGTTGATTTTGAGCAACACGTACCCTTTGACAAAATGTGTGTGTGTTTGGGGGGGGGGCAACCAATTTCAAATTTTGAAACCCCTTCCCCCTGAGGAGCTGACAGAGATTGTAATCACCTCAAACTTCTAAGAAAAATTTTAGGAACACATTTAGAAATGTTTTAAAAAGCCATGTCCAATAAAATTAGAAATTTACACGTGATTTTTTTTAAAAAGGTCATTTTCAGACGTTGTAGGGCTATTCATTCCATTCTAAGACTTATTTTCTACATGTTATTTGTTCTGAAAATAACAAAAAATGAATAAAAAGTACTTTGTAGATTGACCGGAGTATTACAAAAAAATCGTTCTTGTGCATCCAATTGATTGTTTTTCTTGGCCTTAAATACAACTAAAGCAAATGAAACACTTCGAATGTAATGCTATATACAAACGCAGATTTTACATGGCTAATAACACCGTACCGATACACGTAAGTGTGGGCACAGTTGCTGTACATGTTATATTTATAAATGTATATCTGTGGTCGTGCAAATTATGTTGACTGAGTAGAGGCAGATGTCATTTTCCTCACGTTGTAATTAGGAAATCTTTGCCTATTGGTAGGGAATCACCAGCCAGAATGATTTAAAGGGAAAAGCAAATGCTACTTATCTGCTTATCATGGCACAAATGGATTTTTGGAAATGCTGTAAACACGATATAAACTATTTTCGAAAAATGAAGGCGAACGCAAATTCAATGGTCCTTTGTAATGTTTTTCAAATCAGAACTGGCTTGCGATTGTTATGTCCGCACAGTTGAATACACGGCGTACGGATCTATTGTCTGTGGTCCACTTAACTTTTCGTGTTTACATCGTGTTTGTATCAAATAATAGACAAAATACATGCATATCATGCACATTTACGTGCTTCACAGTTTAGGAAAGTGTGTGTTGTAGTTCGTGGAAGTGTCGTGGTGTAGTTGACTTGACTCTCGCGTGTCAACCAGGAGGTCGCGGTTCGAGCCCAACCCTTGGCGTTCATTTCCTTCAGCAAGAAATGTATCCTCATTGTGCTGCACTCAACCCAGGGGATGTCAATGGGTAATGGTAGGAAGATATTCCTTGAATGCGATATCATTATCATTAGGCATTATTATTATCATTATTATTATCATTGTTACTATTACTGCTTTTATTATTTTTGTATTGTTATTATTATTATTATTATTATTATTATTATTATTATTATTATTATTATTATTATCATATTACACTGGTCAACAAAATTTTACTTTTTAAAAGTTGTCTGCGATTTTTTAGCTGATTTAGGGTGAATCTGATGCGCTGAATCCAAAAATCACATCGGTTTTGTCCCATCAGGTCAAGTTTTCGAGCTATCCCCACATGCTGTTTTTTACGTTTTTGTTCACATGTACACCTTTNCTACTACTACTACTACTACTACTGCTACTACTACTACTACTACTACTACTACATCTACTACTACTACTACTACTACTACTACTACTACTACTACTACATCTACTACTACTACTACTACTACTACTACATCTACTACTACTACTACTACTACTACTACTACTACTACTACTACTACATCTGCTACTATACTACTACTGATACTACTACTACTACTAATGTTATTATTATTATTATTATTATTATTATTATTATTATTATTATTATTATTATTATTATTATTATCATTATCATTTCAGTGTGCCAGATTCCACAGGAATAATGTGCTTTACCTTGAGCACCTTGCTGGGAAGCACTCAAGAAGAGTATTGCTAGCCATAGGATGAGAGCGGAAGGAGCAAACGGTTGTTTCCTCCCTACACGAGGGACCAGTTCGATGGTCCAAGTCATATCTGCTGTAAATGGGTTCTGTAACATAAAAGATTCAATTAGACTTAGGATAAATACTAATATTAAGTCTATGACAAAGTATGTGTGTGTGGAGGGGGCCAATTGGATGGTCCAATTTATATCTGCTGTAATGGGGTCCGTAACATAAAAGATGTAATTAAAACTTAGGATAAATACTAATATTAAGTGTATTCAATTCAATTCAATTCAATTTAGTTTATTGATTTTCAATAAAAAAACACACAAAGGATTACATTCATTGTAACATAACAAATAAATAAACAAGCAAATATAAAACATAAACATAAACAACATCAACAAAAATATGTGTGAGCATATAAATAAGCAAGAGGACAGCATTAAAAAAACACCGAAAAAACATAATATTAAGTCTATGACAACATGTGTGTGGGTGGGGGGGGGGGGGGGGGGCTCGACCGATTGGATGGTCCAAGCCATATCTGCAGTAATTCGGGTCTGTAACATAAAATATGAAATTAAACTTAGTTACTAAGTCTATGACAAAATATTCATTTTATTCTTATTTATTTATTCATTTATTTGCCACACCTGGTGGAACACCCGCCTCAGCCATATGGCTGTTCTTCTGAGGGGTCCAAAGCATTATGGGGGGGGGGGGGGCTCGACCAATCGGATGGTCCAAGTCATATCTGCTGTAAACGGGCCTATAACATGACTGATGCAATTGAACTTATTGTAATTCGTAAGTCTATGACAAAATGTTTACCAATGAGATACAATTAATTGGTCGACCAATTTTGAAAAATTGTCACCCCTTTCCCCTTGACTATAGCGGACAGAAATGGTAATTACCTTAAACAAATAGGACAAATCACAAGAAAACTGTTAAGTAATTCATGATTTCCAATAAAATTATAAATTCACATGTGAAATGATAACTAAAAAGTCGTTTTCAGACGTTTTAGGGCGTTTCATTCCATTCTAAGTTTTATTTTCTGCGCCAAATTTGTTCTGAAAATAAAAATAAATGAATAAAAAGTCTTTTGTGGATTGACCTGAGTATTGAAAAATCGTTCTTGTGCATCCAATTCATTGTTTTTCTTGGCCTTAAATACAACTAAAGCAAATGAAAACACTTCGATTGTAATGCTATACAAACGCAGATTTTACATGGCTAATAATACCGTACATATACACGTAAGTGTGGGCACAGTTGCTGTACATTTTATATGAATAAATGTATATCTGTCGTCGGGCAAATTATGTTGACTGAGTAGAGGCAGATGTCCTTTTCCTCACGGTGTAATTAGGAAATCTTTGCCTGTTGAAGGGAAATCACCATCCAGGGCCCCGTAACATAAAGGTTTGCGATTAATTGCTAATCTGATAGCGATTGATATCAATCGCAAGTCTATGGCAAATCATGTACAAAAGTTTGCAATTGATCGCAAAATCAAATAGCGATTAATTGCAAACCTATATGTTACGGGGCCCAGGATGGTTTAAAGGGAAAAGCAAATGCTACTTATCATGGCACAAATGGATTTTTGGAAATGCTGTAAAAACACGATATAAACTATTTTCGAAAAATGAAGGCGAACGCAAATTCAATGGTCCTTTGTAATGTTTTTCAAATCGGAACTGGCTTGCGATTGTTATGTCCGCACAGTTGAATACACGGCGTACGGATCTATTGTCTGTGGCCCACTTAACGTTTCGTGTTTATATCGTGTTTGTACCAAACAATAGACAATATACATGCATATCATGCACATTTACGTGTTCACAGTTTAGGAAAGTGTGTTTTGTGGTTCGTGGAAGTGTCGTGGTGTAGTTGATTTCACTCTCGCGTTTCAACCACGAGGTTGCGGTTTGAGTACAACCCCTTGGCGTTCATTTCCTTCAGCAAGAAATGTATCCACATTGTGCTGCACTCAATCCGGGTGATGTGAATGGGTAATGGTAGGAAGAGATTCGTTGAATGCAATATCATTATGAATTATTATTATCATTATTATTATTATTATCATTATTATTATTATTATTATTATTATTATTATTATTAATATTATTATTATTATTATTAACATTATCATAATCAACAGTAGAAAAGGATACCTTATTTCAATTTTGTGTCGTGTAAAGTATCATCAACAATCCAAACATCATTCATTTGTCATGCATGACAAGGCGAAAACCAAAATTTGATTAAAATTTCCGAAAAAAAACACTTCCCCATAATCGCCGAAACATGAAGAAATTGATCAAAGTTATGATTTGTACTATGAGAAATCGAACAGAAGAGCATTTCATGTCCTACTAAGTATTGAGATGTACCCATATGAACATGAAATACGTCGCAATCTTAAATGAATGATCCAAACTTTCGAATAAAAGCATGTTTTAATTGGAAATCGAGTCTGTATTATTTTCTAGAAGGTGGGTTTACTAGATAGATTCACATTTGTATACGGTTCTTGCCTATATAGTTCCTTATAAGCTATTTTGAAATCCAATATGGCCGCCTATGGATTAATGATATATAATGCAGATTGTTACCATTGGATTCCTTTCCTCTCAAAACATATATTTAGACGCCATAATCAATTAGATAGCAGCATTTCTCAAACAGATATTAAGTTCAAATGTAGATTTCAAATTGCGGCCATTTTGAAATCCAAAATGGATGATGGAATTTCGAGTGGCCCAATATCTGAAAATGTTTAAAACATGCTAAAGTACGTGCCAAATTTGGTGATTGTTTAAAAAAATGCTCAATTCTCATAATATTGGAGCTAAACCGCCTCACTATTAAGCCATTAGTACAAGTACAAAACTTGGAATCCAGTTTTCATACATTATCTGGTGGCATATCGGGCAAGCCTCAGGCAAGCTTCTGAGTTGTCAAGAACAATATTTGACTGTATAGCGAGGACATAAATTTTGATTCTCTTAGTAAACTCACAAATGAAATTAGGGTTGGACTTGGCGTATATCGTCAATCTTTTTGTTGCATTTTAGAACTACATCAAGTAATAATTTGCCTAAGTTTAAACAAATTATAACCTAGCTTTGAAATAACATTGATGTATCTTAAATGTTAAGATCAAGGAAATATGCAAACAGTGACCGACAGTGTATATAATCATTGACCCCTGCGCGCTTTTAGAACATAACACCTTCCTAAATAGGGAAGGAAAAAATAAAAATAAAAAACTGTTTCGATCTATTTACAAGACCAATCATACGATCTTAAATTCTTTATATCTTAAATCAGGAACTAAATAATTTTCTGTTCATCGAGGTTAAAAATAAATGTGTTTACTGCATCATCTGTATTAGTTATAAACTTGCTTTATTACTGATAAAGTTTAGGTTTAGATTTTTAAGTTCAGCGTGGTATTTCTCGTGAAAATTCCCCAAATGATAAAACGCAATGTACGATCTAGTCTATATTTACTTAAACGATGATATATGAGATATTGGTATAGGATATTGTCTAATCATTAACGACAATAAAGCTCAACTTTGGGCAGCGATAACAATTATACACAGAGAAGAAGATGATTTATAACACAGTTCTATATTGCTTTACAAATATCACAGCCAAGCAATATTATTTAATGACCGTTTTCATTATTTGAACTTCTGGTAGGGCGTTTTCACTATAAAGGTCAAAGTATGTGAATAAAATACAGCCATGTCTAGCAACTGGAGTGATATCGTGACAAAAATATTGGTGTTCATTTTAATCTCAGTTACAAAAGTAATAAACATGTATTCATAGGGAATTAGTGATTCGTTTAAATTATCATCATTACTTTTTCTATTTCTATTGAATTGAACTGAACTTATTAGTGTTTTGCAAATTCAAAAGATATTTAATCATAATATCTTCCTTTTACAGATGTCAAATGCATAACAATAACCACCTTCGACACAGTTTGTCTAGAAATGTCCATCTTTCAGCTCAGGTAAAGCCAGCGTCACACCTTTGCGTTTTTAACTGCGTCGGCCTAGCGTTTTTGGAAATTAAAACGCTCCCTTGACGGACAGCATACACAGATCATACGGTGGACTGACGCTCGGCTTGCGCTCAACGAGCGTACGACGAGCGTCAATCCACCGCATGACGTCCGTCTTTTTGTGCGTCAAGTGAGCGTTTTTAATTTCCAAAAACGCTGGGCCAACGCAGGCTAAAAATGCAAAGGTGTGACGCAGGCTTTACAAAAGTGTTTTAGAACTCCCAATGAGAATACATTGAGCAAAATACCCTAATGTGTTAACCCGTAAATCATGGCGGGCTTATATTCGTATACGAGACAAACGTCCAGGGATACCCTTTTCAACGTTTATTTCAGGTCTAATATTTCAAAATAATTTGTGGTAAACTTCACCCGCTTATTACCACATGTTGATTATCTCTTGGTAATCCATCATGCTCAAAACATTAAAGAAATCTTAAAATAAGTCAACCCATTTAATTAGTGAAATTCAACATGATATTGTCTCAACAGTATTATGTTTAACCTTATTTTGCACTACACCGCTCATTTTGGCGGATCCAACATTCTCAAACAAAGGGGGGGGGGGGGGGGGGGGCAGTA
>BQKZ01009167.1:0-20625 GCA_036244855.1 Temnopleurus reevesii
TGTGATGTCATACATGGAGAACTCCTCATTCACTTTGTATATAAATTTATTGAAAATGGATCAATATCATATTTCAAATGAGGAATCAACACCATTCTTTCTGGAATGCTTGCAGAATTGATGTGGCTATAATGTATTTAACCAAAGAAACAAAATGTTGTCTACTTTTCTGGAAAAAGAGGAAAATGTGAAATTTTGTGTACAAAGCAAATGGAGAGTTCTCCATGTTCGCAGCCATTTTGTGCTTGTACATTTGCCAATTTTTTCTTCATTTAATGATAGCAATTTAATGTCTGAGTGTAGTTCCCCTTTAAAGGTATGATTTAACAATGGCAATTCATCCCAAAACTGGTTTAAAGGTATATGACTCTTTTGATATTTTTTAAACTAAGAATATCTTGAAGTATGACAAAAATGAAATACACATAATTTACAATCCAAAAAGAGTAAAAATACAATAAAAAAGGAGTGGCTTTTGGCCAGTAGAGTGGTTGCATGAATCATATTTTTGATATCATTGATTATTTGGCAATTTCAACAAAGACAATGATACAACAATGAAATTACATAAATGTACATAATGAAAGTATAAATTAATTATTTAAAGCATATTTCTTTAAGCAGTCTTCTTAGTAAAATAGTTAGTACCAGGGAAAAAGAAGGCAAACTAAATTACCGTGACCAGATAGGTCCTCTGTCCCAACCAACCGTTTCACTAAAAGGACCAGTTGAGATATGACATAAAACTTGGACAGAAAAATATAAAGAGCTTGACACAAGAGAGAGAAGTAATCATTGTGTACGAAAAATAAAGAAACACACCTCTTGCTTTTGTGTTTTGATAATTATATTCATATCCTATTTTATCTATTTCAGGCTTCTTTCTGAAGGGGATGTTCTAAGTTTGATTACCAGGGACTTCCCAGAGTTCACACAGGAAGCTGGAGAAGGCGGAGGTCAGCGTTTGCCCATCATTTACTTCCTGGTCAACAAGGTCGTCTCTCCAGTGAAAGGAGCTGTATCATATCTGGCCAATGTCCTTCATACAACAGTCTACCAGGTTTGTGTCTCTAGCATTTAACCTAGTCAGAAATTATTTTCCAAGAAATTCAATGACTTGAATCGGCAACACTGCGATTTTCAGTCGTTTTTATATTTCAGGGAAACATAATAATACCAATTTGATTCTCCTTTGCTTTAAAAAAAAATGTTTTAAAAAGCTTGAAAGTTGTCAGTTTGTGTCGGAAGATGGCGACTGGAACTGTTTACTGTGTTGTCACTCAGTATAGGGATTTTTGACAAATTTAGCTTATGTACATTAATTTAGTCCCTGCATCAAATGACAAATGTTTTATATAATCACAATACTCATTTGCTTTGGACTACTTGAATAAAGAAAGATAATAGATGCAATTTAGAGTGCTTAAAATTTTTTCTGCACAGGCATTTCTTGCAATATTATTACCCTTGCATTAACAGATCACCACTATATTCCTGCCAATACACATTCACCACACCTGGGTTGAGTGCAGAGGTTGTGGATGAATCACTTGCTGAAGTCTATTAACGCCATGGGTTTGATTCAAACCATACCGTTTTTGAACATGAGAGTCTGAATTACTGCACCACACTGGTTCCGCAAATGTCACTCATGCATATTTAATTTGTGTTTCAGGAAGGACCGAAGCCCAGTTTTGTACCAGTTACATCAGACGTGTATCTAAGCAACAAACTTGATCCTCTTTGGGACTCTCCGATACCAGCAGGGATCAGCAGATATCCATTTCAACTGGAACAACAAGTTCTACCATTTCTATTGGGCAGGTGAGTCAAGAACTTGTTCATGCAGAAACGTATATATCACTTTACTTGCTTCTGATGACTCCAGTCACCCATGCTGGCTCCCTTCTGTCGAGAAGTAGAGCATTATTTATCAGAAAAACGTAGCAGTCTAGGGTTACATAATAGAGCATGTTAAGTGTTAACCATGAAAATTGCACCTGCATCTACATGCATTCAAAATTATTTACAGATTCATGATCCATTATCGGATTGTAACAGGTACTGTTGAGCAGATTGTTCAAAGTTTCTATTGCAATATTATTGCAACAGGAACTTCAAATAACACTCTTATAATTCATTGAGAAAATGTGTATCAACTGGTTGGCTAGAAACATCAGGAGAGTTGCAAATCTTTATAAATATTACCTTCTATGAGGATATGAATTAGAATGTGAAACACCAAACAGCTGACACAAATATTTTCTCATTTAAAGAAAGCATGATCTGCATGATCTCTATGATCAGGAACCAGCAGAAAATAATAGCTACAGTAGCGTGTAGCCCTGTCCAACCATTGAAAGTGTTCAGTTATATTAAATAGATACAATTTTCGTTGACCATTCATGTATTCTTTTAAATTGTCAGCAAAAATATATAGAGATTGAACCTTCTAGTAGGATTCTTGTACAAAAAATGTTTTGTATAGCAAATTTTCACAGAGAACTGAACAGTAATGTGTTTAAAATATTTCCTCAATACCCAAAACTGCGGATCAAATTTGAAAAAATTAATCATTCCCGCAGTATTCCAATTCAATTTGGATGAGATCATGATAGATTGGCATATATGATAATCATTCAGGATTCATAGTCAATGTATAATGCAGATTTAATTATCAAATCAAGCTATCTGACCTACGTTGTATTCCAATTGATGGGGAAAAAAACAAAGAATGCAAAATAAGGGACTTATTCAGGCATTCTCAAGATATCTATGAAAATTGAATAATGTGTACCACGGACCTTTTATTCCTGCACAGTGTGACTCTATTTCAGCTTTTTTGAAACACTAAGCGTTGATGTTAAAGCCAAATGTGTTTACAGCTTAGTTTATGTCCAGCATCAACCATTTAGGTACCATTGACGATTTGGCAGTTGAGAATTATTCAAGCAAACACACACAATGTTATACAAACCCTCTAATTGAAAATTATGTAATTTTATTTTTGATTGATTCAGGGCCCAATGTGAAAGGCTCCCTGCATCCATCCTCCTAACTGGCCCAGCAGGATGTGGCAAAGCAACATCAGTCAAATCCATCTGTCGACAGCTCAATCTACATTGTGTCAGCGTCAACTGTTACGACCTCCTGGCAGATACTTCAGCTGCAACTGAAGCCAAAATTAGGAATACATTTTTCAAAGGTATGATTGTGGAGGAATGCACCCAAATGAGACAGGGATGCTTCATTTTTTGCCTCAAGTTCATTTATCCTATTTTTCTGACTGCGCAATAGCCAAGCCAAGGCCCCAGTCACATACAAGCCTCAATTGGACATGATTCAACACAACTCTTTGTTCAGTTAACAGACTTGCCCCAGAACAATGAGTTGTATTGAATTGTGTTCAGTTTGGGCTCATATGTGACTGGGGCTCATATGTGACTTTGGCTTCATGTTTTATTAGTATGATATTGTTTTATAAAAAGGTTTCGCAATATTTTGCAGTCATATAGATATATTTTCTGCATCTATAAAGAAAATGAAAAATGATTTCAAATTAGATTATGTGTCTTATTCACATATAAGGAATATCTGTGCTGCATGTGATATGAGCCCTTAGAAAATGTTTTTTTTTTATATTCCAAATGCTAGTTTCTAAAGTTTATGATCAATTCAAATTGTATTTGATTAGCATGGGCCAATAAAAATCATTGTTTCTTGCATTCTTGATAGAAGTGCAGATCATGTGCATTTCAATTTGCAACTTAATTGCAGTTGGTCTGCAATTGATCAAAACTTTCTAGCCACACTCATAAAATTAGAATTTGTAAATCAAATAAAAGATCTCTTTTGAATGATAGTCATATGATAGTCATTTTGATATTGATACTATTTACTTTGTCTTTGCAGCTGGCATGAGCGTACCCTGTATCATACTCCTGAGGAACATTCATGCCATTGGTCGAGATCGAGAAGGGTCAGGGGAAGGTACGTAAAACCAGTAGATAAGTAATTTTCAAATTTATTTGAATGATTAGACAAGTTCTGGTCACATGGCTTATGATATGTAACAATTTGAGAGTGTTACTGTTAGAATAGTCATCTGGAAATAAAAAAAAAAAAGATGTCACCATTTATGTCAGCTGAACAGTAGTATTGCAGGACTTTCATTCCAGAGTTAAAGATTCATTGTACTGTATAAGCCAATAGTTTCATATTGTTGGACCAGTTTGACAATTTAGCGTGATGTTATTTTTTGACACTGCTGTATGCATATGACTGTGCATCATGCTGAGTGGAAATTTGTGCTATGCAATTTACGAAAATAAAGGCACTGCAAAGATTTAAGCTTATACAGTCATTCATTCAGTTATCTCATGCAAGTCAGGATATTTTGCTACTGGTTATCACTATAAAAGAGCAGAAGAGTAAGTATGGTCCTGTGATTCCAATTCAATCCCATTGTTTCTTAGTTTTATATTGATAACAGGTAAGTAAAATCTTCCATGTACTACATATTGTATGCTAAAAAAATATAAGCATCTGACCTGATGTAGCTGATGGATATTTGTCCAATAGAGTTATTATATATTTGCTGCAAAACCGATATATGTAATGAATTCTAAATGGAAATCTGTTTCCCTTTTTCAGATATGCGGGTTGCAGCTTTCCTGAAGGAAACCATCACAAATCTCCACACGACTCATCCTGATTGGCCTATGATCGTCGTCGCTACTGCCCCCTCTCCAAAGCGTGTAACAGTCGGCATCCAGAGTTCTTTCCTGCATCATTTGCAAATGGAGGTGAAAGTTAAAAGAAGCATTTTCTCTTCATGTGACGCAAGCTAAATAGCAAAATTCTGACGCTTTTATCAATAATATTTTGATCTCATATTATTTGGATAGGTTTATCAAGAAAATTCTGCGCAAGTGACTGCTCTGGGTCAAACTATTTTCAGCAGGGGAAATATTGAAATTTGTCTTATTTAAGCAAATTAATTTGTGTGTGATGATCTGATAAGGTACAGATGCATATAGACCTCCAAACTGAAATTAATATGAAGCGGGAAATATGACTGATTTTTTAATGTTATGGTAGAGATAGTGACAACGTTTTTTTCAATCCGTTTCTTTTTGTATTCTTCTCCTGTAAAAATGAATATTCAAGAACACATGAATTTAGCCAATTCACCGAATTTTAAACATAATTACTTATGAGTGGGTTGCAATTATCACATTTTGAAAGATCATTGTACAAAAGTCTATGGGCATTATTATGAGTGTAAATTATTGAAAATAAAGCCCAGTAAAAAAAAAATTAAGCTTTTACACTATATTATCCATTTTCAATGTTTGTTCTGATATATTCATGCTTCTCGTATGTTCTCTTGTCCCATAACGCTTTGATGTATTTGATATCATCCTGCATAGGTCCCAAATGAGCTTGAGAGATGTGAGATATTACAAGCCCTTTGCGAGAGGCTACCCCTAGCAGCAGAAGTGGAGATCCCTCATATAGCCAAGAGAACAGCTGTAAGTGTTCGCTTTGTGACATTGTGGAATGATTTGTTAGGACTGAGAGTCAAGCTTTAACCCTATTTCAACTGTTGGTCACTTTGATCTCCCTGCCATAAATTTCATGATTGCTCTGTAGCGTATTTAGACAATAATATCTGTGTTCAACAAGTTCACATCTGTCGGGATGGCTTCATGATGGCATTGTATCTTCTTTGTCCCTCTCTCTCTTTACCTCTCTCCTTTCTAGAAAAAAGTAATTAAGATTGTCTTTTCCTCTCTTGAAGTATAGACTTGTTGCAAGGATTCAGATCTATCAGGATAAATTTAGGATGGAATTTTCTTTTTTTCCCCCTCTCTCTTATCTTATCCCTGGGCCCCCGTAACATAAAGCTTTCCAATTAATGGTTCGATTGATATCAATCGCAAGTCTATTGAAAATCATGTACAATTGCAAGCTTGTTTCAGGTTACCGGCCCCAGGGTATGGTCCTAGGTGATCTTACAGCCCTCCAAGCACAGACCATTAGAGCAGCTCTGTCCAGGATCGTATCGGCCTGCTCCGTAGGAAGGAAGCTCTGCATTCATGAAGAGAACAATACCTCTTTTCTCCCAGTTGAAATCTGTCAGAATAGCTCTATAAATTTATTTTAATGTTATCTTTCTTGTCTCTCATGATATCAGGGTATGGTTAAAGGTGATCTTGCAACCCTCCATGCACAAACCTTCAGAGCATTGCTCTGCAGGATTGTGTCTGCCTGCTCAATGGAGAGCAAGTTTTTCATCCATTTAAGATCAGAAAAATTACTTTGTTACAGAGGTGCATATCTGTCAGTAGAGCTCTATAAAAGTATTATTTGCTCCTCTTTCTTTGTTTCTCTCTCATCATGTCAGGGTAGGGTTCTAGGTGATCTTGCAGCCCTCCATGCACAGACCATCATAGCGGGCTTATCCAGGATCGTGTCTGCCTGCTCTGTTGGAAGCAAGCTCTCAATTCAAGAAGAGAACAACTTCTCTTTGCTACGAGTTCAAATCTGTCAGAATAGCTGTATAAGAGTATTTCATGCTCTCTTTCTTGTCTCTAATGATACCAGGGTATGGTTCTAGGTGATCTTGCAGCCCTCCATGCTCAGACCATCAGAGCGACGCTGTCTAGGATCGTATCTGCCTGGTCCTTGGAGATCAAACTCTCCATTCAAGAACAGAATAATTTCTTTGTGGCAGGGGTGCATATCTCCCAAGATATCTTTGGGATGTTATTTTATCATATTCTGCTTTCTTTCTCTCTATCTCTCTCTCTCTTTCATCTTATCAGGGTATGGTTCTAGGTGATCTTGCAGCCCTCCATGCTCAGACCATCAGAGCGACGCTGTCTAGGATCGTATCTGCCTGGTCCTTGGAGATCAAACTCTCCATTCAAGAACAGAATAATTTCTTTGTGGCAGGGGTGCATATCTCCCAAGATATCTTTGGGATGTTATTTTATCATATTCTGCTTTCTTTCTCTCTATCTCTCTCTCTCTTTCATCTTATCAGGGTATGGTTCTAGGTGATCTTGCAGCCCTCCATGCTCAGACCATCAGAGCAGCGCTGTCTGGGATCGTATCTGCCTGCTCCATAGGAAGCAAGCTCTCCATCGAAGAAGAGAAAGACATCTGTGCAGCCGGTGTTCAGATTCACCAGAATGACTTTGTGATGGCATTTTATCTTCTCTTTCCTCACTATTTCTCTCTCGCTCATCTTATCAGGGTATGGTTTTAGGTGATCTTGCAGCCCTCCATGCACAGACCATCAGAGCGGCGCTTTCTAGGATCGTATCTGCCTGCTCCGTGGGAAGCAAGCTCTCCATTCAAGAAGAGAAAGACATCTGTGCAGCCGGTGTTCAGATTCACCAGAGTGACTTCGAGATGGCGCTCAGCAGGCTTCAGTCTGCTCATGCTGACAGCATAGGAGCCCCAAAGGTAATAACCATGAAAAATGGGGAGTTTTCAATTTCATTCATCACAGTCACAGTCACAGTCACAGTTGACCGGAAGTAAAGGTCAACCAACGTCAACACCTCAACTGCTCTCGTTCGTTCACTCTCCAAATCAGTTTCGATTTCAGTCGACTAGTTTCAGCTGACGTCACAATGGTGTGCACACAAGATACGCGCACTCGTCTATGGGCTCGTCACAGATCAGTGACCATACAGGAAAATCAAGAAATGCTCGTCACCGATTAATCAGAGCTGTGAGGTAACAATGTGCTGCTGCGCGCAAAATTTGACATGTATTTCCGGTCAACTGTGATTGTGGCTGTGACGAATGAAATTGAAACCCCCATAATATTTTCCACGGCACATTTGCTGTATTTTAGACATACCAACCAAAAATGGTATAGCTTACTTTATCCACCCTTTTTATGTCTCCGCCACCGTAAGGTGGTGCCGGAGGCATTATGTTTTTGGGTTGTCCATCCGTCCGTGCATCCGTGCGTCCGTCCGGACCTTGTTACCGCAATAAATTCAGAACTGCTGGACGGATTTTGACCAAACTTGGCTCATGTATGTATAAGCATGTGAGGATGAACTGATTAGATTTTGGGTTCAGTGTGTCAAAGGTCAAAGATCACAGAGCCAAAAAATTTGTAAAAAATCACCAAAAATAGCTTGTTACCGCGATAAGTTCAGAACTGCTGTACAGATTTTGACCAAACTTGGCTCAAGTATGTATACGCATAGGAGGATGAACTGATTAGATTTTGGGTTCAGTGGGTCAAAGGTCAAAGGTCACAGGGACAAAAAACTTGTAAAAAATAATCCGAAATAGCTTGTAACCGCAATAAGTTCAGAACTGCTATACAGATTTTGACCAAACATGTCTTAAGTATGTATAAGCATGTGAGGATGAACTGATTAGATTTTGGGTTCAATGGGTCAAAGGTGAAAGGTCACAGGGCCAAAAACCTGTTAAAAATCACCCAAAATAACTTGTTACTGCAATAAGTTCAGAACTGCTGTACAGATTTTGACCAAACTTGGCTCAAGCATGTATAAGCATGTGAGGATGAACTGAGTAGATTTTGGGTTCAGTGGGTCAAATATCAAAGGTCACCTGGCAGAAAACTTGTACAAACTCAACCGATATAGCTCATTATAACATAAAAATTGAACCAATTTCTTTCAAACTTACAGTGTGTAGCTCAATTATGTATAAGCATGTGAGGAAGAACCGTGCGCGGTCGAGGATTCATCTAGTTTGCTTTATGAGGGAGTACTTATATTTGTAGTTAAGCATGATAAATTCAGAACCCAGCAGTGGCATAATTCATAGCACCTATCTCCTCTTTTTATTTACAGATATGCATTAATTTACAAGAAAAAGAATTAGTTTGTATACAAAGAAGCCCTTGTTGAAATGGATGGACCGTTTGTTTTATTGTTCAGGTGCACAGGACATATTTGTGCTCTGAATAAAAACTGATGTCCATATATTTTGATACTGCATTTAAATGAAATGAAACAGGCAAAGAATATGGTTTTTGATTGTCAACTATCATAAATCAAGTAAAGTTTAGCCAATATGCTTACTATTTTAAAAGGCGAATGCTCACAAGGATTACTATATCTAATGCAAACATAACATGAGAAGTGTTTTGCTGCAGAGTGGAAATTGTGCCAATTTATTATGTTGAAGCAGTAATATGAAAAAGCCCATTTATGACAAAAATCCTAAAAATTATATACAAAAATAATGATGATATATGAGTTCCTTTGTGTACACATGGAAATTTGCCTCATGGATGTAAAGCCAGATAAGAAGACCCAGTATTAATTACTTATATTTTATAATTGTAATGGTTATTATCATAATTGATCTTGCAATTTCTTTTTCAGATCCCTAGTGTGAGTTGGGATGATGTTGGTGGTTTGTCCGATGTGAAAGCCGAGATCCTTGACACTATTCAGCTTCCTCTCCAGCATCCGGAACTCTTTGCTGCAGGACTCAGAAGATCAGGTCAGTACTGGACTCGCACCTCATACGCCATCCTGTCACGAATGGTACTCGGTTTCGGTTTTCAGTTTCAGTTTAGTTTGTTGTCATCTCCAATCCAATCAAAATATGATAAAACATCAATTACAAAGTTCCAAATAAATCATGATACATAAATCAATTCTAACATAAAAACTCAACATGGGATACAATAATAAGATCTATCAAAAAAAAAATTATGATGGGACTAGAAATGGATGAGTCTACTAAAAAGCTGTGCTTGTAGAGTGTATACCCCTCGAAAGATATAGAAAATGAAAAAATATAGAAGAAAGTAGATGTATATACATATATATTATTATTATTACAGATAATAAATATACACATATGCATACACAGTATATATAAAGATACAAGTACATGTAAGTACTGGTTCTTAGGTCAAGCAAAAATTGTTTGGATGCCCTCTCAATATGGCCTGACCTCAACTTTTTCTTTTGTTTTCACCCAAATTATAAAACCATGGTAAAATTATAATCCTCACTACGCCACCTGTTGATCTTTTGAGAAAAAAAAAGATGCTCTATGGCTTTTCATTCCTTCTTTAAACCTTATTTTACTCATAAATTGTGTCAATTATGGTATCAAAAATATTAAAAAATAACTTTTGTGACCAACTGATGCTGCTTTTCAAAAAGTGCATCAGAGGGCATCAAAAATTATTCTTTTCTCCTCCACTGACTGTCCTACCAAGAATAGCCTTTCCTAAACTTTTTTTCTTTTTATTGTGTATTCACATAAACATATCGTAGTAAATTCAACCTAAAAGTCATTTTGAAAGATTCCTTGTCCTTTTGCTTCTTGAGTCTTCATATCTAAAGTGTGTTATAAGATAACATATGTGAATCTGTACAATACTCGTTATATCCACATAAAAAAGGCTGAATGATGCTAGCTTGATTATGGTTAAGCAAATTAATACTATGTGTCCTTATCTTGTTTTCCACTTATTGGTACTATATCTGGTCATAATTCCAGTATCTTATTTGTTTGAACTTTCATGTAATTGAAAGGAAGACCATGGTAACACCCAGTCTTTGTTTTTGTTTTGTTTTCTTGTTTCTAGTAATTTATTTTTAGGCTGCCTTTTAAATTGTCTATTAATTTAGCTTGTTTATCCGCAAATAAAGTACACCCCTCATAATAATGATAATAATAATAGTGGCCATTTATTTAGTCCAAACGCCCAATTCACTGTGCTCATGGCACTTTAATAAAAAAGACAAGCAAACAAATAGTTAATGAAAACATGAAGAAATAGAAAGTTAAACTAAAGCAAAGTAATTTGATTTGTTAATTTGTTCAAAAATTTAAATATCTCACTATTCTTTTCTTATCTGCCCATCTTTTCCTCTATCAAAGGTGTATTGCTATATGGACCACCTGGAACAGGGAAGACCCTCTTAGCCAAAGCTGTCGCTACTGAGTGTTCTCTCAATTTCCTCAGGTAAAAAGGAATATTCATATTATTCTGCTTGTGGAATCATAAAATATTATGTTTTTTTTTCGAGGGGGGAGGGCTGCATTATAGCAACCATTTTGCATTGTTTTTCGTCTCAATTGGCAACTGATGCTGATCTGTAACAAAAGCAGGTTATTCTGATTCTTGAGGCTGTAAGTGATTGGTAAGCTAGTACGCGTGTTGCCGTGGCGGTGTTTCACCAAATTGTTCTTAAAGTTATGCATGTATTTAATTAAGACTGAAGTAGGATAACGAATGTAATATGTGTAAGTTTCATAATCATTCAGTTCAAGAACTGATACCAGTGGTACGGTACGTAAAGTTGTTCTTAAGGTCGATCGTAAATTGGTGAAACACCGCCCAGGAGGGGGAACTTTCTGTGGCGCAAGTGTTGCTGGAATATTTTAGCAAACTGACAAAAAAAAGCACTCCCAGGAAAAACGTTTTTTATGCCATTTCTGATTGCCAAGTTTGGATGATTCTATAGCAAACAAATCTTGAACATTGGAAAATCAGAATATCAAAAGATAAAAAATTGAAATTTATTTTTCATTATCCCCATTTCTTCTAAGTTCAGTCCATCGACTCCTGTCTGATTTTAATGTAATAAATCACCTATCTCAATTTGTGTGAGAAATCAATAAGTGATAGTCATTAATCTTAGACTTTGTTGCTCATTTGGATATAAAAAGACTAACTTTCATTGAATTAAACATTTTTAATTGCTATCTTTCGACAACCAATATTTTCCAATTATTTTATTCATCCTCATTATGAATGATTAGAGTTTTGGGCTTATTAACCTTTTGAAAATCAGATTGCTTGTTAGCCCTATTTAAAAAAAATTGATTGATGATTCAATGAATGAAGAAAACCTACAAGAAATGATTTATGATATTATTAACCGCATCAGACATCTGAGCAAGGCAACTTTAAAACCATATTGCCCGATTAGCAGAAAAGCAGAATTGCCCGGTCAATTATTCACTTATATTACCCGCTCAAAAAAGTCTATGGGAAAATACGTGCAAAAATCAAGTGAATATATTCACTGCGCCACTAAAGCGCATACTTGCTAATTACGCGATCTTGATGAAGACACGTGTCAATGACGTCACAATGGCGTGCTAAGTGACATTTAGATGACAATCCACCGTTTTCGGTGGTTGTTTTACCACATCGGAGCCTTTATTTCAATGTTATAAAATAATTTTCGTGTTAATTGAAATGCGAGAGATATTCAGAATATTCTAAAATGATTCTAATTCGGCTCTAGATGTCTGATTTGGTAAATAATACACAATGTAGCAATATTGAAATGCCTCAGGGTCGACAAATATCACCCTCATCTGCGATTCGGGCAATATTTCTTGTGTCGCCCTGAGGCCATTCAATATTGCTATATTGCATTTCTTTGTCAATTTGTTGTTGTGCATTTAATTGAATGGTCTTCACATTAAGTAGTGTTTTTCCCTTTTATTGACCAAACATATTTACGTAACAGTTTTTTTTGTATAAGAACAAGCAATAATTATCTGTAAGATAATGAGTGGTCAGTTTTTGATTGAAAGAACTCACCAAATGTTATCCCCATGAAGTAAAAAAAAATAATCCTCATCAATTATTTGACTAAATAAAAATGCAGATTTATAGATTTTATATGTGAAATGTCATTGCAGTAAATTATTTTGAGCAATTGAAGTCTTACATCTATCAACAAACGTGACAAGGCATGATTAATATATGATAAATGACTTCTGACAATAATTACATCCCCAAATGAAAAACTAGCAAAGTTCTAGCATACTTTAATGTCTATTTCCTGTGGTGGATTTTTCGTAAATATTGATTTAATTATGAAAAGAATCTTTTGCTTCTTTTGGTAAAATGTTGATTAATTATGTGCACATTTGAAAACACTGTAATACAGTAATATTTTTATTGGACAAGAGAGGTTTAATGCAAAGATTACCCCAAAACCCCGAAACAAAATCCCTATATTTGTTCCCCAAAATCTCAACATATCCTGAATAGGGTTCCAATGTCTTAGAAAATTGCCTTAGATGTCCTGGGTCTGTAAAACAATGACATTTTACTAGATAGGGGTCATTTGCAAAAATAGGGTTTCATTATAAAGTCATATCATCACCACCATTAATATTGTCATTCTCATCATTATTACTATCATCGTCAATATCTGGTTCTTATTAGAAGTGGTTTCAGATAGATGGGCTCTGTGTTAATGATGTGTTAATGATCTCCTTTACTCGTAATACTTTCGGTTAACTTCACCTTTCAAAGTAATATACAAGTTATATACCGTTTAGATAAATGATGATGATGATATTATTGTTGTTTGCATGTTTTTTTTTGACAGTGTGAAGGGTCCTGAACTTATCAACATGTATGTTGGACAGAGTGAGGAAAATGTGAGAGAAGGTAAGAATTTTCTTCAACAAACTTTATTTTGTCTTTTTTCAAAATATTATTTTTACAATATTTATATATATATAATATTTATAAATATATTTATATTTATATGCAGTGTTATTGAATTGTCTCTCCATTGCTGACAGAAGAACAAAATTATATAGTTATAAGTCATTGAAAAATAATTTTGATATTAATTTTAGTTTATTATCAATATGTTGTTTGATAATACACTTTTCTGATGCGAGTTTAGGCAGGAGCAAATATTCATACTCAATTTGGCAATTGGATATTTCATTTTTGGAAAGTTGTTTGATACAGCGATCAGTTTTGTTTTATTTCAGTGTTCATCCGAGCCAGGAGTGCGTCACCATGCGTGATCTTCTTTGACGAGTTGGACTCGCTAGCACCCAACAGAGGGCGCAGTGGGGACTCTGGAGGTGTTATGGATAGGTAAGTGGTGTTAACAAGCACTTATTAGTTTTGATCAGCGGGTGCTAGCACCCAACAGGGGACAAAGTGGGGACTCTGGAGGTGTTATGGACAGGTAAGTGGTGTTTACAAACACTTATTAGTTTTTAACAGCTGGTGCTAGCAGCTAACACTGGAGGTGTTATGGACAGGTTTGTGGTGTTCACAAGTACCTAATAGTTTTGACCAGCTGGTGCTAGCACCCAGCAGGGAATGCAATGGGGATTCAGGAGGTGTTATGGACATGTAAGTGGTGTTTACAAGCACCTATTAGTTTTGACCAGCTGGTGCTAGCACCCAGCAGGGGATGTAGTGGGGACTCTGGAGATGTCATGGACCAGTAACTGTTGTTAACAATCACACAACATGATCAGAGTTTTAATTTAGTTGGTGCTAACATTGAACAGGGAATAGAAAGGGGATCAAAAGTATGTAGAGTGTGGATTAAAGTGGTGCTTACACCCAATGGAGGCAGAGTGTTTGCTCAGCTGGTTGCTTGCACCCAATACTGGGTCATCCCTCACCCCTGGCATGTCATTTTTGTTAAAAATTTATGGTTTAATAAATGTTTTTGTTGTGTATTGATAATGCAATTTTACTATGAAAAGACGTTACATGTCATTTTGAAAATGTTGGTTTTTGCCAGAGGTCCTACATGATTGTATATCTAGCCAATGAATTATATTTGAGATATCTGTACTGTAACTTCTCTTTTCTGCAGAGTGGTATCTCAGTTGCTTGCTGAGTTGGATGGGCTTCACAAGTCTGCTGATGTCTTTGTGATAGGAGCGACGAACAGACCTGACCTTTTGGATCCAGCATTACTTAGACCAGGAAGGTATGTTACCAGTCATGGCAGTCTCTCACCAAGATGAGAAAAGCTTGAAGGACAACTTTATGCACTCCTAGTATCAGTTCTTAAACTGAATGATCAAGAATCTTATGCATATTAGACTCGTTAACACACTCCAATCTTTCTTAAAGTTCTTTGTAACTTTATGAATGATTTGGTGAAACACTGCCCTGGTCAATGTTGGGGGTCTGAGGGTGCTGTTGAACTTGTAGAAATTCCAAAGAGAAGAAAAAAATGGAGGGAAAAAAGAGAAGTCAGCACCATTTCAATGTGTTTCTTTTTTTTATTCTCGAGTTGCTGCAGAGAAGTTCTTGAATATTTCTTCTATATTTTATTAAACGCTTACAAGCAAAAAAAATATATTTTGTAGATGCAGTTTCTACTTTCGTTTGTTAAGCCATTATTGAATCAATTGTTCCACGTCCTTCCTCCCCCATCCTCCTGCTTGAACAATGCAGATATATGGCTACAGCCTATTTTCATAAACAACAGATTAGCAATTAGAATTATTTAGCTAACAGTAAAACAGAACCTCATTCTTAATTTTTAAAGTACGCCTAATGTGGATTTTAAACTTTGTTCTTGTGTAGTTCACACATATTCACGGAATCGCCATGTTGAGGAATGTTCAGATATTTCCAAAATTCCTTTCCCCTTACAAGTTGTCTGTTTTACCCCAAACTTGTACAGCATACTCTTTTTGCTCTTAGTAATTTACCTGTAGTGCATTAAGATTTGGGCTGGATTCTTCTTTAATTGAGCTTTATTCCCTTTTCATATTTTGTTCTTATCAGATTTGACAAGCTGCTGTATCTTGGTGTGAGTGAGGATCGATCATCTCAGTCTCGCATACTTCATGCTCTGACCAGAAAGTGAGTATGATTTATTACTGGTGATTTCACAATTTGGTTAAAACACATTAAAATGAGTATGCGATTGGAGCTGGACCTCATTGCTGAACAATGCCATTTGACCTCGACCCGAGCTGATTTCTATACCTCGCCCTTTCTTGTGACGTGATGCTTGGGACCATCAAGAGAAAGATTTCAAATTCATGATTTTTTAACGAATCTGTTAATGTCTTATCAGATATCCAAATTTCTCTTGTGAGAGAATGAAACTTTTAATTTGATGTTAAATTCACATTTTTTTTTCATTTAGATTCAGCCTCAGTACATCACTGGAGCTAGACCTCATTGCTGAGCGATGTCCCGTGACCCTGACTGGAGCTGACTTCTATGCCTTGTGCTCTGATGCTATGTTAGGGGCCATCAAGAGGAAGATTGCAAGTCTAGAAGCAGGTAAACTATCCTAATTCCAAGATTCAAGATTTACATCTCTTATTATGAGGGATTTAGCTCCCTTAGGAAACATATATATATATATATATGCAGTTGCATAAGTTTGATACGTTTGAATGTCTAAACGAATGTAATTGACTAAAAATTTCATGTGAATGCACTCGGTTTACATAAGCTTTTTCTTGAAATGAATTGTGATTGTGCTAAAATAAATTATTTCCAATAATTTTTGTTATAGTGAAATGAGCAAAATCTAATAAGATGGTCAAACTGTACTTTGGACAATCTTTTTTCCCCACTTGGTCAATCCCCCAATTTGTATTATCATTGATCTGATTAAATATATACAACAGATTGTTGTTTGCTCATCTTTATATTTGTATTTCTTTTCTCCTCTCGTAACTTTTTCATGTTAACTCCAGGGATCATATAAGCACCCTGAAATTCTGCCACTCATGAGTCCCTATAATGTATACTTATGTATGGAATCCTTCCTTTTTTTCTTTCACAGGTGAAACTACAGACCAAACAACCATTGTTGTTGATGAGGGTGATTTCATGGGAGCTCTTGACCGCCTCGTCCCATCTATCTCGGAACAGGAACTTTACCATTATAAGCAGATTCAGAACAGAATCAGTAGAGGCTTGTAGTAATACTCCTAATCATCCCAATCGATCCCAACCTATAATCAGATTTGTTTGAAAAGCTGAATAATAGATACCCACTGTTAGAGAAGTCAGCAGTTTTTCACAACATAAATATGCAAGATTTGTTCAGCCAAATTTGAAACAACCTTCATTATCCAATTATGTCTATCAGAGAAGAAAACCAACATTTCATACAATTGTCCCATCCAATTCAGAGCCGGAGTTTGAACCATCATAAACAGATTCAGAACAGACTAAGTATAGGCTTGCACCTCTTCTTATTATCATGTATATGCGATAGTTGCCTAATGCTTAAGAATACTTGACCGTCCAGTCCATCTCCAAGCAGGAGCTCTACCATTATATGCAAATTCAAAACGAATCAGTAGAGGCCTGTAACAGTACTACAGTTATACAGCGATGTAAACTTAAAATTACATGTGCCTATTACATGTATTTGATAGAGGATACCCAAGTCAGCATCCTTCATTATTCAATTATGTCCACCATAGAACAAAACAAATAATTCATGCAATTTGGCTGATACAATTTGTAGCAGTAGCATTACCAATACAAACAGATTCAAAACAGAATCAGTAGAGGCTTGTAGTAATCAATTATACAGTGATTCCAACCTAAAATGACAATCTATTGGTAAGACGCCTGTCTAGTCAGTTGGTTGTGGGTTCGATTCCTCCCAGAGTCTGCCTGTGGATTTTTGTACAGCATCTTGGTAAAGCACTGTCGGTCATTGTTTATCCTTGTTGGGATAAGACAAGAATTATTTCAATCAAAATTCCATTTGTCTCTAATGCTTGATACCCACTTTTATGGAAGTCGGTAGTTCTTCATAAGACAAATGTACAAGAATTGTTCAGCCAGATTTGTGGACAACATTCACTATCCAATCGTATCCACCAGAGAACAAAGCAAATGATTCATGAAATTTGTCTGATTCAATTCAGAGCAGGAAATCTACCATTATAAGCAGATTAAAAACAGAATCAGTAGAGGCTTGTAGCAGTACAACAGTTATACAGCGATGCAAACCTAAAATTACATTTGTCTATAAAGCTTGATAGAGGATACCGACTTCTAAGGAAGTCCGCAATATTTCAAAAATGTAGATGTACAGGAAATTTTTTGCCAATTGGCAAACAGCCTTGATTATGCAACTTGGCCGATCCCAATTCAGAGCCGGAGTTTAACTATTATAAGCAGGTTCAGAACAGAATAGGTAGAGACTTAGACTTATTCTCAATATCAGGTATGTACAGTAATCCCTAAATTCCTGGGAGCAGATTCAAAACAGAATCAGTAGAGGCTTGTAGTAGTGCAGCTTATAATCAAGCATACAGTGATGCCAACCTAAAATCACAATCTATTGGTAAGACGCCTGTCTAGTCAGTTGGTTGTGGGTTCGATGCCTCCCATAGTCTGCCTGTGGATTTTTTTACAGCATCTTGGTAAAGCACTGTCGGTCATTGTTTATCCTTGTTGGGATAAGACAAGAATTATTTCAATCAAAATTCCATTTGTCTCTAATGCTTGATACCCACTTTTATGGAAGTCGGTAGTTCTTCATAAGACAAATGTACAAGAATTGTTCAGCCAGATTTGCGGACAACATTCACTATCCAATCATATCCACCAGAGAAATAAGCAAATGATTCATAAAATTTGGCTGATTCAATTCAGATCAGGAAATCTACCATTATAAGTAGATTCAAAGCAGAATGAGTAGAGGCTTGCAGTAGTATGATGGGAGGTCTAAGGTCTGCATGCCTAAAGTTTTTGCTTTAATAAAGCATAAAGTCAATGAATAGCCTATTCAATGCTCATCTGATGTTGTCACAAGTAGTATGTGTGAGAAATATCTCGGAAAAATTGACCAAGGACAATGTAATTTTTTAATGAAATGTACATCCATCTCATTTGAGCATACCAAAATATTTGGCATCCTTCTCCACATCCCATTCTTTTTACATGCAGTTCTTGAGATTCAGAACAAAGTCTTCATTTCACAGATCGTGAGAGGTATTTTGTGTATGTCAATTTGGCACAGATGAGCGTCTTGGCGCATAGGAGCATGCCCATACTATACTAAAAAATACGGCAACCCCAACCTAAAATCATATTTGTCTATAACGCTTGATTGACGATACCAACTTTTAGGAATCAGCAATATTTCAAAGCACAAATGTACAAGAACTGTTGAGCCAATTTTTCAAACAACATTCATTATACAATTATGTCCACCAAAGAACAAAGCAAGAAAATCATGCAACTGAAATCCAGACCCGTTGTCTGGTGATCTTGCGTTGTTAGTCGACGTACAACGCTCAGCCCATCAGTGTTTACCTTGTTATCAACTCTTGTCAATAAACCGATATAGCTTGGAATGTCGCGTACAGGAAAAACATGCAAAACGATGATTAAGAGGCAATCGAGAATGGTTGTATGTTAAGGAAAGAACAATCATAGCTGGTTGAATTTTTGCTTCTACGCTCGTGTTGCTCCTAAAGCAAAAGCCTAATACTGTGAAAAAAAACTCATCACTTTAAGTTCAGTTTCAGTTCAGTTTCAGTTCAGTTTCATCAATTGACTAAAAAAGAATGTTTCTTGAAGGAGGTATGAGGCAGTTTTGTCCTTCGTAGTTTCACCCTAATTCTTCTGGTTGCTTCAGCACAGTGATTTTAAAACTTCAAAATTGCATACCAAGTTGTAACAAATTTGGTCTCAACAGTTGCGTAAGAATTGAAAGGAAAAAATCACAAATGCGCAAAAAAAAAAAAAGTCAAGGAAGGGGGGCGTTATGTCTCCATTGTAGGGTTAAAGACACTCGTCTATAATTCTAAATCATCTCGAGCAAATTTCAAATGAGAGCAGCCTTCTTGATGTGTATGTCAGAGGCGTCGTGGTGTGTGGAGGCGCCATGTGTGGAGGCGCCGTGGTGTAGTGGTTCTGACTCTCGACTCCCAACCCGAGGGTCGTGGGTTCGAATCCCACCCATTGCATTAATTTCCTTCAGCAAGAAACTTATCCATGCTAGCCATGCTATAGTCAGATAATAATGCACAGAGCACTAAGAAATACTTAGTATTAAGCGCTATATAGATGATGTGTATTATTAGATATCGGAAAGTATTTGGGAGATATTTATGGAATATCTACGGTAATTAGAGCGAAACGAGATCAGTACTAACGTATGTTGATTTGGCCCCGCGGATAGTGCCAATTCTTTCATTCATCTGAGGTTGGCCTTGGAGGTTCGATCTTTCACAGTGTCTTATAGTAGAGAGGAATGCATACTTATAGATTGGTAACGTTCAATCTGTTGTATTGTGAAATATATAGCATATGAACTTGTGAATTTCAAAGTGTTTCTCTCAGAGATTTTGAATTATGGGTAAAAAATTTCTGGATTGAAGATATTTTCAGTCATCCACTATGTGCGCTATGACAATTTCTTTTGATTGTCACATATATCAACATTTTATTGCCAATTATAATACAGTGGAATCTCATTATAAAGAGGTCGGATATAGCGAGATACCTGTTATAACAAGGTGATTTTATTGGTCCCAGCTCATTATAGTTCTTTGTTTTTTAACCCTGATATAGTGAGGAACCTGATATAACAAGGTAATTTTCATGATCCCAAGGATCTCGTTATAAAGAGGTTTAACTGTACTAGCAGTCTTTGGAATAGAGAACCTTTGGAATAATGAACTGTTAACAGGTGTGAAAAAGGTGTTCCAAACTTATAAAACAAGAGTGATGTATATGAATTTCATATGATGCTAAGTATGCCATTTGTTATATTCATTATCCAGTTGAAGTGGTTTGAAAATTAAAGTCAACATAAAATGTTTACTCGTTCATGTCAGACTTTTAAAAGTGAGTAATCT
>BQKZ01009168.1:0-23580 GCA_036244855.1 Temnopleurus reevesii
TTGAAGGCTGCCACCACAGGTTCAAATCAGGCCAGGGATGGATTGCAGTCCTCTACACCATCTGCTCAACAAGGTATGATCCAGAGAAAGAAGGAGAGGAAGAGGTAGAGGTAGTGAGAATGAGAGTAAGAGGGGACAGCAGGGGAGTAGACACACATACCGGTAGATATGAGAGAGAGAGCCTGAGGAATAGAAGCGAAGAGAGGGATGGAGTGAGATAAAGAAGCAGAATGATACAGATGGAAAGTTGGGGAAGGCTAGTCAATAAATAGACATTTTTAAAAAGGGGGAGGAAGAGAAGGGGGAGTTGTGTGAGAGAAAAAAGACAGAAAAATAGAAATAAAGAAAAAAGAGAAATCATTGATCGTTGGTGATAATAGAGATCGCTCACTACAAAAATAAATGAAGAGTAAAAAAAGAAAGAAATGATCCATTGCGATAATACATCAAAATTCTGGCTCATCCACAATTTTGAAATAACATGTACTCATTGATAATATTGTAACAGAGATACATGTGTTGTTAAGTCCATTTTCTTGTAAAAAAATTGTATAGAATGAAAAATAATTCATTTTTGCCCGAGATTGTGTATTTTGTAATCGTATGGATGTATGCACCATCTCTATTTTTCCTTTGTAGGTCTAGTCCCCGCCAGCCCTTCTGACACACGCCCAACCAACCCCACCCCAGGGCATGCTACCGGCCAGGGTACCCCCACAGCACTGAGACCGACCAACCCCACCCCAGCCCATGCTTCACAGCCCCAGGGCACTGGAAGACCAGGTAACTTATGCTTACAAAAATCATGTTTAATCATTAGTTTTTCCTGTGTTATTCAGAGAGTTTTCATCGGTGTTGCTTTTTTTTTCTTTGAAAAATGTTTGAGCAGAAGACAGATGAAAAGCTTTTGAAAAGTTATATACTAACAATTTAGGTTAGAGTTATATACTAAAAGTATTCTGAAGTTTCTATCGTTTTTGCTCTTTTTTATTTGTAAAAGGTTTGAGTGGATGACGGATGAAAAGCTGTTGAAAAGTTACATACTAACACTTTAGAATTATATGCTAACACTTTATATTAAAGTTATATGCTACCACTTTAAATTCAAGTTATATGCCCGCATTTTAATGAGAGATTAAATCTGTCATCATGAGAAAGAATTTGAGGATTTTCTAAGTTCTATAAAGAAGCATTTGCATGCCGAAGTAATGTTGTTTAAAAAAGAAATGCCCAGTATTTTGCAAGGTTTTGAGTCAAAGCTTTGTTTCTTCATCCTCTCTTTAAATAAACAATTGCCAAATTGACAGAACTTGCATAAGAGCATCCCAGGACGGTTTTGCTGTATTGAAATGTAAAAATATGGTATGGTTGTACAATTGTTGGTTGGAAATGTTTGCAAATACTGCCATTAAAAATTGGTTATTAAGTGCATGAGTCAACATTGTTCTCACAATAAATTTGTTTAGAATGCATGCCAATTTTTAAAAACAAATTTCGTTCATAATTTTAAGTTTTACTTCTGCATCTTTCCTCATTCAACTAACAGAAATGATCATTTTGTTTTTTTGTGTTACAAAGTTGAGTTTTTGTTTTGTTTTCTGCTTTCATTGTAACCCCAGTCAACCCCACCCCGCAGAGTGCGAGTGAGAATCAACAAGGGGGTCAGGGGCTAACCATGCCCAGCGAGACCCCATCCAGCTATGCCTCCTTCCCCAATCATCCCTCTACTATTCCGGAGATGGCAGAGGAGACACCCTTGACAAATCGCTCAAGCGTTACAGGTAAGAATTATACAAGGGGAGTGATGACACGGGGAATGAAACTGACGTTTGAGCTTTAATTTCACATGTTTTCTTGCAATAATTGTTCAGTTTTAGTGAAAAGCAAAGAAAATATAAGAAAATGGTCAGTCCATTTGCAGGTGTTTCTTGTGGTTGGTCTATGGAGAGCAACCAAACAATGTTGGGGAGAGGGGCTGAACAAGATTACTTATATTTCAGCTCATGTTGCTGACTCGTCGTTGTAATGAAGTTTAAGCTCTGCCCTTCAAGCGATTAGTACTTCTTAAATTCTATTTCCATATGTGTTTTCTCATACCCAGGGAGCGTATCGCCTGGCATGCCCAAGCCTACCATCCAGGCCCGTGTGAATGACGTCCCGATGGAATCACGTCCCAACATCATCCCGTCAGCTGGCAGTGACATTGTCCTCACGCGCAGTCTTTTAGTTGACGTCAACGGTGAGCCGCGGCAAGACAATGTGAGACTCCCGGCAGCCATCTTGGGTCAGAAACCAGGAGCTCTGCCTAATAACAGGGTAAGTGGTGTATGTCTGTGAAAGGAAAACAGAGCAAATCTTTCTGGAGAGAGATACAATCATTTAAAAAGGAAAAATGAAGACAAAGGTAAATGAATAATAAAAAGCAACAACAAGAGAAAGAAGACAATTAAAGAAAAGAAAAAGAGAGAATTTATTTTGAGATGCTTACATTGATAGTTATGTATTTCCTTTGGTGACTCTGTGAGTACATTTAGATCCTTTTTGGGACTCTCAGTGAAATATGACCGTTGAATAAAGTGTAAGAAATACAAGCAAGAGTTACAAACATACAATGCTGTCTGCACTTTTTTTTATTTCGAAGAGATACATTTAAGTTTGTTTTAAGCTCATAAAAACTGCTTGCTTTTTTATGTTTAGCACATGATTGTAATTTTCAGTGTTTTTTATTTGTTGAATATTGCATTTTACCATGGAGTAGATGAGATGGGACAGTAGACTAAATAATACTCATCCCTCTTTCTAACTTTCCCAGTTTGACGAGCTTGAGGATTCCGTCCGTCGCAAGGTCTTCACCTCCTCAATCGCAGGGTCAAAGGTCAAAGGCATGGCCGACCTGTCGCACATGAGAGGGTTTGAACTGGTCCCGGGTGAAGTGAACTTTGGCACTCTGAGGGAGGGATGTACCTACGCCTTCCAAGTGAATCTCAAGAACGTTGGCGTGGATAGCTGCCGGTATAAGGTCAGGCAACCTCCACCCGGGACGGGACTGCAAGTTGTTTATACGCCAGGACCGGTAAGTAGCCTTCAGTCTTTTTTTATTAGTTGCTATTCTAAAGAAATTATGCATTTGATTAGAATATTGGCACAGAAAGCTGGTCAGACAACTGCTGCTGGGGATAGGACTGCAAGTTGTCCATTTGACATTTCACAGAGATTAGACCAATGCTATTAACAGCTGGAGTAATTAATTGAAAACTGGAATCTTATGGAATAATGTCTAGATTCTATATTTTAATCAAAGGTTATTTGATAATGCTTTTGTACATATAAACGTAGTGTGTAGTTGGGATTGTCCATTTAGGATATGGTACAACAAAAGTGAAAATTATCGAAATATAACCAATTTCATATATATTTTCATAATCTAGGTGGCGGCTGGGATGAAAGCCAAGCTAGAGCTTGTCCTTTATGCCATTGCTGTTGGCGTAGAAGGTGATAGTGGTCGTGGCACAATTGATCACCATATTGAGATCACCACGGAAACGGAACTTCTGTACCTGCCTGTCTCAGCAGATATCCTTTACAAAGAATTATTTTGCATTTGCTTTTTTCTTTTTTCAACTTTGGCACTGCTGTCTGTTTGTAACTTTGAACAAATCCATTTATAGCCTCTGAATTTTATGCCTTGCCTCCCAAAGTTGATGCCAGAAATAGCAAGCAGATGTTGAAGAATAGGGAAACTATTTTCATTCCGCTATTAAATTCAGACAGATGCTCTGTAAGTGCTGCAAATTGCGATGTATAGGTAGTGATAACCTTCTTTTGCTAGAAAATTAGACAATGGACATGTACATTCCAACCTCGTTATAAAGAGCACTGATATAACGAGATCTCGTTATAACAAGGTAGTTTTCCTAATCCCATCTCTTTGTATTTTATTGTATTTTGGCCCTGATATAACAAGGTTTTGATAATAAAGAGATAATTTCTCTGGTCACAATGACCTCGTTATAAAATGAGGTTTGACTGTATGAACTTGTGGTTAGCACCTTTGGATGGTTTTCATTGAATAGTCAAAATTTGATAATGAACTATAGATCTTATGATCCTTGTCTTCCTTAGGCCCCAATCACATAGAACCTTGTAAGCAATAGGATTGAACACGATTCTTTGTTCAATTTACAGTTAACTGCCTCTGAACAAAGATTCGTGTTGAACTGTGTTTAGTCGTGTCTCCTATGTGACTGGGGCATTACTGACTGCCGCAGTATGATATTACCCATGTTGGTATGCAGTGTCTTAGACTTCAGGTTTCAAATGCAAGAATATCATTGTCAGAAATAATCTTAAAATATCATGTTTGTAGAGATAGAGTTCATATGATCCTTGACTTCATTGCACATGTATTGACTGCAGCTGAGTATGATGATAGGACACACGCTGGTATGCAGCCCAAGACGTGCGCTGGTGTCCGACTGATTGCTACACGACCGCCCTCTAGAGAAGGGATCATCAGACCAAGGAAAGACATTCCACAACGTAAGCACATCTACCTATTTCTACTAAATTACATTTAAATTTGTCAAAAGAATCGAAAGGACCCTTTTCTTGCACCCGATGATATCCCCTGTTACTGAATCGCACAGGAGAAAGGTCCACTAGTCATTCGTATTCATGAAACATACCTAGTCGCGACATAAGAAATTTTACTCACAAGAGATTAATAAGATGACTTGTGTTGTATGATTTGTTCCAAAGTATAGCCTACAATTAAGCAGTTTTCTGTGTGAAGTTTAACTTACGCAGAATTAGCTTGAAGTATTTTATTTGACTACTGAATTCTTTAATTACCATAGGCTTTGTGCCGGGACTATCCTGTTCCAGTAGTCATTGTTTTAATAAATATTGCCTGGCAATTTGATTTACAAATAACACAAATTACTCTTACAACCTCCCCTGTCCCTCTCTGTATCATTTTCTCGCTCTTTTATGTCCTCTCTCTGTCTCTCCTTTCGCTCCATTTATATCCCTTTCTCCCTACCCCTCCTTCTCCCAACATTTATTTCTCTCTCCCTCTTACTTTCTCCTGAACTTTTCCTATCTCTCCTTCTCCCTACCATTACTCTCTCCTCTCACTTCATTTATCTCCCTACTTTTATCCCTACCTCTCATGCTCCCAAGTTTTATTTCCTATCTCTCTTCCTCTTACCTTACTTTCTCCTGAACTTTTCTTATCTCTCCTTCTCCCTACTCCTTCCTTGGTCTCTCCTATCACTCCATATATCTCCTGACTTTTCTCCCTACCCCTCCTTCTCCCAACCTTTATTTGCTTTCTCCCTCTTTCTTTTCCTTATCATTTCCTATCTCTCTTCCTTCCTTACCCTATTTTATTCATTTCCTCTGTAACTCTATTTTCTATCCTGAGTTTTGTCACTAATTATCTTCATTTTATTGTTTTGGTTTCCATAGAATCCCAGCAGAATCTGGACATCTAGACGGAGATGGGACGGTATCATCCCTTCCAATGTGGACTCCGGGCTTTAAATGGGATCTCAAGATAAATTATCCTGCGTATAATTCCAGGGGTTAGCATGACTATAAAAACTTTGTTAACAAAATGGGAGGATCAAGATGTGCCCACGAATTGGCTCATTCTCCTTCTTTGGAATATATCTCTCACCCATTTTAAAATGGAAAAGCCACGCTAGTTCAAGACATCATCACAGGAGTTTTTAACAGAAGTTACCCTCCCCATTGCAAAACAGGGAGCACTGTAAAACTATTTATTTGAAAACTACCCATTCTACAAATTAGGAAACCTTAGTGCAAATTGGAAAACATGGGTCTTCTGGGTGTGTAGGCACAATCATTTCATCAAATTAAGAATATCACATATTCAATATTTATTTTATTATTGAGAAGTCTGAAATTCTTTAGAAGTGTTTTCTAATGAAAAGTGTGCTTAATCTTAGGCATGTATTGTTCAAGTTAGGAAATCAAGAAATAAAATGTATATTTTATCATTTCAAAAGAAAGCCACATTATGTCTGAAATGATGAGGAAGTGCAGAATGATTGTATATTGCTCTCTATTTTCCGTCCATCTTTAGATAAATTATTTTTATTTTACTTAGCTCTAAAAAAAGATCATAAATGCTACATGTATATAAGGATTTTGAAATTTCTTCAAAATTCAGTGGTCTTTTGCACTGTATCTGTACACATCGTACCTGCCAGTTTTTTGGTCAACTATCAAAATTGTACATAACAATTATAGTAGAATAGAGAGCACAAAAGACATATATGAAATGTTCATACCAAGTAATCAGGCCTCTTTGTAGCAGTTTCCAAATATTCATTTATGTATAGCTTTTGAGCATGTAAAATTATATTATTGTATTTTTATGTAAATATAAAGATTCTTACATTTTCTTGCTGATAAGAATTGTATATAGAATGTGTGTGAACTAAATTTGTACAAAATTTCTATGTGTACTATGAATTGTATGCAAATAAAGTGTATTGCTATGTATGGAAATTACCAAGTTTGTGCATGAATATTCAGTTTACAAGTGAGTGAATAATTTCAGTCATATCATATACATATGAAGAGCCTATGTGCATAAGGTCTTAGATGCATGTAAGTGCATTTTCAGGACTTTGAAGAACATCTTGCTTCTCTGTTTGTACAAATATGAAAAGTCTAGATTGAATTTACAAAACAGTGAAACCTCTTTGTAATGAGGCCCTTGGGACCATGAAAATTACCTTGTTATATCAGGTTCCTCACTATATCAGGGTAAAAAAACAAAGAACTATAAAGAGCTGGGACCAATAAAATCACCTTGTTATAACAGGTATCTCACTATATCTGACCTCTTTATCATTAAGGTTCCACTGTATTTTCATCTTACTACTAACAGAATCAGAAATGCATTTTTAATTTAGAGGGTAAGATAAATAGAGAGGTGATGTTAATAACTCAAAATTGATTGAAAAAGGATCTAATCACCTAAGCAAATGAGCTCTTCATAAATAAATGGATAATATATACACTGCCACACCTCCCAACCATTATGAATTTGGAGGGATAAATATGATTTTTCATCATTTTGAAGTCATGTTTTCATTGCATATTATGATTTTTCATAATTGTACTACACTTTCCTATGGGAATCATTATTCTTCCCTTTTTTTTTTAGCAAAATCATCCCTCTTTTTTAGTCTATAAGGTTGGGAGGTCTGCACTGCCGTTCATGTTGAGGATAAAAATTATATTATTACGAGTCTCATCAGAAATGCCAACCAGTATGGAATACATCCATTATAAGATCAAAGAAATTAATTAAAAAAAAAAATTAGCTGAACCAAATGATTTTTTATTAGAGAAGGCATGTCAAAGACTTCAACTCAGTCCTTCATTCCGAAATTAATTTGCAGGTCAATATTCCATAATGGTTGGCAACTCTGCAAAATCATATTTTACTGGATGCTAGAAAAGAGCAATAGACACCTCATATTCACAATAATACATTTATTGCTTTATACAGTGTTTTCACAACGATATAACTTGTCCAAATTTACAATATTGATTAGGAAAATAATCCATTCCTAAAATATGTTATTCATTTGTAATACATAAGTAAATCAATCAAAGCTTAAAAATCAAAGCTTTAAAAAATTAAAAGGTTATTCTGTTTTCGGTTCATCGTATGACTAGACTCAACATCATAAACATATCACCCAATGTCGCACCAAAATACAAGAAATGTTTTCATCACTATAGGTTTAAAATAACACTTTCTTTCATGCATGGAGGGTAAAACTTTGTGTCTTTCTAACTGACATTTCTAACAAAATTTGTGACCAATGAAATGGCAAGGAAAATATGGAAAATAAGAAAAGTTTTTTCACGCTATGATTCCAACAGACATGCACATCATATAAAAAGAGGTTCAACCTGGTCAAACTTTGGTAAACTCATTCAAAATATTCCTGACACATTTTTTCTAGTGATACATTGTTTATAGTACTAAGTATTTGAACATTCTAACTACGGCAAAACTTTCACATGAAATTTGAAACTTCCCCCGTACAGCATTATGGCAGCATCTAATTGCAGTTTATTCAAATAAAGAGCTTTAAATATCAAATTAACTTCAGTAAAAATATCTGGCTAAACTTGTTTCACGTTCAAATGAAATCTTGTACTTGCTGTTACATGTTAAAACCTACAGAAAAATCCCTATTTTACAAACATTGCATCATATCACAGCTAGGACATCAGAAAATAGAGAGCTCTTGTAATCTAAATGTGTGTTGTGGCTACATTCACTTCACCTGGGTGGAGTACAGTAAAGTGTGGATGAATTTCTCTCTGAAGCAATTTTATGCCTTAAGTGGGAGTCCACCCTCAACCCTCTGGGGCCGATTGCTCAAAATGGTCTTAGCTATCCTCTTCATGCTAAGTCGTCTTGACTTCTTGTGCCATCTTCGTAACATAGAAATTAGCGTCGATACGACTATGTTAAGAGGGTGGCTCAAGAATTTAAGACGCCTTTGCATGAAGAGGATAGCTAAGACCATTTCGAGCAATCGGCCCCTGGTTGAAGGGTGACAGTCAGAACAACTTCACCATAATGCTTGATGTACTCAATTACTACATGTATATATTTGACAGCCAACTATCTCATATACATCTATAAGTGAGGTAAAAATGTATGAAATGCCACATCAGATTTATGATGAGAAAAGCGCTACAAAGACTCTATCAATGAAAAAATGGATAATATTTATACTGAGGTACAGCCAAGTATGGTTACAACAGCACCATTGACGTCCAATAACACTGCACTTGTACACAATAGGAACTTTCTAAAACTCGCAAAACAGATATACAATTGTACTAAATACGAAGGAGTATAATACTAGATTTCAATCGTTGACAAATTTGAATAAAATTTTGGCATAATAAAAAGAATTGTCCACTTGATTCTTAAAACATTTCAATATGAATGAAATACATTGGAAATAAAATGCACTGATGCATAAAATTATAGTCACCATTAATATTGCATATACCAGTATCTTGGATTAAGAATCGAAAATGTTATATTTCTATGCATAAACCGTATAACTGCACCAAAAGACTTGGAACAACCTTTTATTTTACGTAATAATTGATATATAACATATATCTATCATATTGTAATAATGAAATGTGCAACAATTAGTGTGACAAATGAACACAGTGGAATTTCATGATAACAAGGTCCTTGAATCAGAGAAATTGCATCTTTATATGGAAATCTTTTCCCCAAAAATACAACATATATGTATCGTGCATATTAACATCATAATACTTGCATCATTTAGGGGGTGTTGTTCAAAATCAACTGCAAATCATCTGCAACTTTGCAAATTGTAACATGCATTTTTATTCACGCACGGTATGCTAATTGAACAGGATGCACATGAAACAATGATTTTGATTGGCACGTTCCGAATCAACTGCAACTTTGCAATCAATTGCAACTTTTGAGCAACACCCCTCTTAGAGTGACAAATCAAATACAGTGAAATCTAGTTAGAACAAGTTTCTTAAATCAGAGAAATAACATATTTACATCGAAATCTTTTCCAAAAAAAATAAAACATATGTGTATAATGCATATTATTATCATGATATGTGCATCATTAATGCAATTTGTAAACGTGGCAGTCGTAAACATTTAATAATTCTTTAATCATGACACTCAGCAAGAGCTACATGTAAATCAATTTAAGCATACTATGGAATGGAATAGCATGCATAAATGTAAGTAAAGAAAAGAGAGCTACCTTTTACCTGTTTTCCTATAGGGATACTACATGAAGACAGGTAAACGGTACCGTTCATCTCTCGGCTTACCTGTAGAAAGACATCACATCAAAGGAAGAGGATGAAGACAAACGAAAGATGGAGGATGGCTGTTGAATAGATTTGTGTACATTGGGGGTGTTGTTCAAAATCAATTGCAAATCAACTGCAACTTTGCAAATTGTAACGTGCATTTTCATTCGCGCACGATATGCGCATTTAACAAGACGCGCAAGAAACAATGATTTTGATTGGCACGTTCTGATCAATTGCAACTTTTGAACAACACCCCCATAGTGAAACAAATAACTAGATGACCTGCCATAACCAATGTTACTTATCATTCCAATATCACTCTACGCTAAAAAGACACACCAAAACATTAATAATGTTGATAATGCTGATATCTAAAACAAAAATTGATATATGCTACAGAAACAGTTCGCATGCTTGAGCCTCACAGCACCACAAATAAAATACAAGTCACAGACTTCTCGTGAAAATAGCACAGGTTGATTTGAGTCACAGATTTGATAAAATGCACTTAAAGTGTAAAAAAAAATTGGAATTTGTCAAAGTTAAAAAACTGCTTTCAAAGTTCTTGGCTATTTAATCCTCATGAGTTTGTACATGGTTTGTGCATAAAAGTAAAATATGACGTAAAATGAGGAAAAAAAGTTAAAAACATGGTTTAAAAGTAGGATTTATCATCTGTAAGGGGAAAAAATCTATTCCTGCACCTTAGAAATCAATCATGAATAACATTCCGCCTTACAAATCAGCCTACATGAAAAAAAGACATACGTAACAGTAATTTTACACATAAGAATTATTATCATTTAGAGAAAACAGAATCCAATAAATTGTAATTTATCATGTTAATTGGTTTAAAAATATCTTACGTAATACTGTAAAATGTCAAAAAGTGCAAAAAATATGTTAGCTCATAGCATGCTTTCCTTCTAAAAAAAAGTAATAGTTCTCTTACAAGCTATTTCATTCACAAAACCTTAGCATAAAAGGTTATATTTCATAATCAGATAGCATTTTTCACATTCCATATGCACACAAATCAAATTAATATTGGCTTGTATAAGATCAATAAGGCCTAACAAAATAAATTGTTTGGTTGCCTTTAAAAAAAAGCATTGGTAGGTCATCAATCATTTTTTTTTTCAAACATAATTTGTTTGTTAATTTTTAGCACAATTCACACAATTCATGAGGAAAGTTTAGGAGACTCAGAAGGGAGTGAAAAGCTAAAGAACACCTGAAAATGACTTTTCAAGTTTTACTTCACATGTTTATGATTTTACAGTGATTGCTTTTTCAATCTTAGTAAAAAGCAACAAATAAGTTCTGATCAGGCTATTTTATGAGTGTCAGACTCTTGAGGGTCAACCATATAATTTTTTTGCCTAATCAAAACATGAAAGAGAGGTGAAAATATATGGATTTTTATATACAATATACATGTATTGCTTATTTAGTCACATAATACATGTACATAATTACAATTCTATTCTATAATGCTGATGATTAAGAGCACAAGTAGTAAAAGGTGAACAACTGATGGCTGCCTATCCAATAGGCAGATTTCCTAATACTGTAGATGCAGATTTCTTGTGTCCCCTCCAATAAAAGGTTGTTCTTGACAATCTGAAAGCTTGCCCAACATACCAACATATGACATCATTTGAACTGGATCCCAGGTTCGTAATTGTTTGTAATTGTTACTGACTGGAAAACCACATAACTACTTTCCTTGCTTCGAAACATGTATGAAATTGAATTCATTAATAAACCAATGATTTGACTAATCATTTGAATGATGATTAATAACCAATGATTTGACTAAGCATTTAAATAATGATTAATAACCAATGATTTGCCCCTTCCATCATAAGCAGGACATATACAAATTTTCTCATTTTTCATAGTCGATTGTTAAACAAGAAATTTTAATAACAAACTATACAAAACTTTGTTAATAAATGCAGGTATCAGTTTTTTATTCTCTCGATATACATGTACAGGTAGACATTTTACACATTCTTGATTATCAGATCAAAATTAATTGAACGATCGATACATAATTTGAATAAAAGTTTTCACATTTTTTTCATTAAAAAAACATATAAATGGGACTTTTGGATGAATCAATACTACAAACTATAAAACAAAGTACTATTGAGTGGCAGCATCATCATGATCGATAGTTACTAAGTTTTATGGTAAATCTCAAGGTTAGAATTATAGAAAATTTCAGTGATCTTTTTACGTGTACCATACATGTAGCAACATCTTTTGTATCTGCAGGCACTACAAATCATAGTAAATACATGTAGGCAGTGGGATAACAGACTTATTAAAGATGCATTTTTTTCTAGGTAGTTTTGCACATAAAACACTTTAATATGCAGTATGTATGGGTGAAAAAATGTGGGCAATGCATAATTTCAACTGCAAAATTCTCACTTCTATACAACAAACTTTTTTTTCTCCAAACCGTACACAAAATAATATACACTTCTCAAAAAAGTAGGTTATCCCTTTTTAATTGTTTCACTTCGCAGTGCAATCACCTTTCAGCATGGATAAACTAGAAGAACCTATCCTGAGAGGTGTTTTGCCAAGACTTTACGCACAACTTTACTTTTGACTGGTATCCCTTCCTGCGCTGAATGCGCGTAATATTATGCATGATTACGCGCAAGAAGGGATACCAGTCAAACGTAAAGTCGTGCGTAAAGTCTTTCTTTTCTTGGTGAAAACACCTCCCTGGGGTTAAGTTGCCTATTGGCATATTTAGTCAAAAAAAATTCAGACTAAAATATGATGAACCTCATAAATTCTAGGTCCAATGTAATGATTGTCTTGGCTTGTTGAAATTGTCCGTGTAGTTGGAGAAATGGGTATCATCAGACCCATGGCAGATAATCTACAAGCTGTGAGCTATACTTGCTCGAAATATTAAGCACTTGGCTCAATAATAGGCTTGTACAGCTTGTGCAGGAATTCGGAAAGCTTGGTTCACAAATTGGATGTACCACCTGGCCCAGCTCTCACCTACCCCAATGATAACTTTTCAGCCGTTAGCTAGACATGCAAACTGGCCTGTAACATAAAAGAGATTGCAATCAATTGCAAATCTTTGGTACATTTCCCCATAAACCTATGATTGATATCAATCGTACGATCGATTGGAAAGTTTTACGTTATAGGGCCATACACCTTTGCCTCAATGATAGACTTATAGATATTGTCCTTGTAGGTTTGATAGGTTGGTTCCAGGGTGTAGACCATGCCGATAGGCCGGGCTGGACTAGCAGCTAGCAAACCAAGTCCAGTTGTAACATGACTCAAGAATAAGCTTTCCGTCATTGCCTCGATGATAGGGCTAAAATTGTTCGAGGTCCTATTATGCCATTGCCTCGATGATAGGCTTGTAGAGTTTGTCCTTGCAGTTTGAGAGCTTGCTACCTGGGGTGTAGACCACACCTCCTGGTCCAGCTAGGCTAGTCGTTCCCATTAGGTCCAGGTCTATCTGTCTTGCTGCCTGGCGACCTTCATTGATAGCATGTACAACCAGTGACTGCCCTCGCCTACAATCTGTGAATTGGAAGGAATAAAAATTTAATGCAATGATTCTATTGGATAACATACATATCTATAAATAATATAATCTATTAATGTACACAAATTTCACTGTGCTATAAAGTCTAAAAAATTACTTCTTTTTTTTTCAATATTACACTATTGACTAAATCCACACCAGCAACTCGGGCCATTAAAAAAAGGTGTTTGGATGCCCAACTTTTCTTTTAAATTGCTTTATTCATTAGAAAAAAAGAAAAACATGTTAATGACTTTACAGGTTATATTTCTCATGTTTTCCCATAATTTTACTTTGATATGTCCATTTGAGTGAAAAGCAAGAACCAAAGTTCAGGTCGAGTCATTTTCAAAAGGTCGGTCGGTATTGGGTATCCAAACAATTTTTTTAAAGGGGGGTCCTTACCTCCAGCGGCATAGACCTTCTCAAGACTCGTATGGTACTTCCCGTTCGGGGTCTGAATATTGGACCTTGGATCCTGGCCTACTCCTAGCTCTTCAATCAGGTTCTGTTCTGGTCCGAGGAAGCCCATGGCAAGCAGAACCAGGTCTGCTTTGAAGACCTTCTCCGTGCCAGGTAGCTTCTCCATGCTGAAGCGGCCCGTCGCATCCTTGGTCCATTTGATCTGTATGGTGCGGATGCCGGAGACGTTCCCCTGGCCGTCATCTAGGAACTCCTACAAATAGATTCAGATTCATGAAGAAATGATGAGCAAAAATGGAAAAAATACTCAGTTCATTTGTACAAACATCTCTTTCATAAGACTCATAGCATACATTCTGTACAGATGAATGATTGAAAAAATTAATGAATCTAAAAAAAAACTATGGGTTCAATTCTGCTGAGTGAGTAAAAGAATACAGAGTGAGTAAACGAGCAGTTAAAACAGGAAGAAGCATATAAATAATTTTAAAATATGATTCAGCTAATTTGCAAACTTCTTGCAGTTAATCCCCACCCCATCTCTCACACTATGGTGAGTCTGTGGCTTGTAAAAATCCTAAAAATTCCCTCCTTTTGTACCACCACCTTTCATGTCAATCACCTTATACAGATCCAAAATTAAGTAATCCTAGATATCATACAAATAAAAAAAAGTAATCCTAGATATTTGGCCAAAATCTGCCTCATCATGGAGCCCTTCCATTTGCAGCAACCAGGTTTTCTTTACAGTGCTATTATTTTCTATCACTAACCTCACTGAGTATCTCAAAGTGGCGTGGATCCTGTCCATGTTTGAGCTTGACCTCCAAATGACCATAGTCCACCCTGAGGATACTAGGCCTCATCGGCCAGGAGTTGTTAAATACCCAGTTTTGAGGCAGTTGACTGAAGAAACACCCAACAACTGCAATCTTGGGGCCCATTTATTTTTACTTTCAAAAAAAATATTTCACAAGGGTAAAATCCCCTATTCCTCACTCCCTGGGGCCTTTTATTTTCATTTTCATACCCAAGTAACCAAACTTTCACCAAAGACATGGACTTGGAATTATTTCTCCCAGAACAGTAAAGCTAAAATAACATCCATTTCATGGAAAAGGTAAGAGCATGTTGAAACTATCTCTCACTCTTAAAAATAAACCTAAAAATTTCCCCAATCGCTACTACTAACCTCACTGAGTATCTCAAAGTGGCGTGGATCCTGTCCATGTTTGAGCTTGACCTCCGAGTGACCATAGTCAACCCTGAGGATACGAGGCCACGTCGGCCAGGGGTTGTTGGATGCTCGGCTGGGAGGCGGCTCTGTTAGAATCTCGAAGGTAGTGATTGATTTGGCATCCTGTGAAAGTTTTTAAAAATAAATGGAGAGTCAGAATATTTGAGTGATTTTGTTCAGCCATCTCAGTGCTAGACATCATCCTCTAAATTTACTCAGTGCATGTATGCATCATCATATTCATTATCAGTATTACCATCCCTATCATATCATTATCATCAACATGATGATCATCATCATTGATTGTATCACAATAACTATCATTATTATCACCACTAATATCATCATCATCACAATCATCTGCTTCTTCATCTTCATTGTCACCATTACCATTACCACCATCAACATTATTATCATCATCATCAACACCATCATCATCATCATCATCAAAATCATTATCACCATCATCTTCATCACCACCACCATCATCATTATCATCATCTTAATCCTCATCTTCATCCTAATTCTCATCTTCCTCATATTCTTCTTCATCATCATCATCATCATCATCATCATCATCATCATCATCATCATCATCATCATCATCATCATTATCACCACGACTATCACCAGCATCACCATCAGCAATATCCCAATCACTAATAATATCACCTCTATCATCACCATCATCATCATCCTCCTCCTCCCTGACTCACCATCCTCAATGATGTTCCGATGCAATCCACACCGGTATCCCCTCCACCGATGATGAGGATGTCCTTGCCCTTTGCATCAATGTAGTCAGACTGGTTACCCATTTGTTTCTTCTGCCATGGCTCCAAGAACTGCATGGCATACTTGATTCCATTCAAATCACGACCTGCCAGATGGAAAAATTTGTGGTAAAAAAATTAAAAATTATCAACATCTTCACAAATATCTCAACATCATCTATCATCATTACTATTTAAATTTAGCCATCACTTTATTCCCTATTGCAAGACAGCATAATTCCACAATCATTAACATAAAAACCTGTACAGTGACCATTACCACAATCACTTTCATCATCACCATCATCATTTCCATTACAACCACCATCATCATCACCATCACTATCATCAACACCACTACCAATACAACAACAAAAACATACCATCAGTAACACCAACACTGCCACCATCACCACTACCACCATCACTACCACCACCATCATCTTCACTATCATCACCATCATCATCATCATCACCACCACCAACACTACCATCATCATAATTATTCTTGCCATCATTATCATCATGATCATCATCATCATCTCACCTGGTATAGGCAGATCCCTTGGTCGAGTAGACCCCATACACAGCAGAACGGCATCATTCTCTTTCATGAGATCCCAACCGTTCACATTCTTTCCAATCTCAGCATTTGTTACAAACTTCACTCCTTCGTCTTCCATCAGCTTAACTCTGCGCTCAACAGCCTGCAAAAAAGAAAAAAATACAAGTATATGTGGTGACCGCATAACATGAGGAATTGTTGTATTTCAATAGTTTCAAGGGGCTAATTCATTAACAGATTAATTCGTTACCTTGGAAGTGAGGGTTCTCTATATTATGTAACTTGATTTATTATCTAACATGGAAACTACTAAAGTGTCTTTTAAATAGTCAACAATCATTTCATTCATTTGTATATTATGTAATTGCAACCGCATTTAGAGAATCTGTATGATATATTACAATGTATACCCTTATAAATACTACATTCTTATCATACTCAATTGGAACCTGACCACGATTTGCACTATAGTGATCTCTTAGTCACGACACTGATTTGAATCTTGCCAAAAAACCTGTGATCTTTTTACAGAGCACCCAGGAACTCTGATGCACAGCAGCCGTAAACATAAGTTGACTTGTGGGCCATTGGAGACAAAATAACGAAATCTCTTTGTCAATGAAGATTTTGTTACTTACACTTTTATCCATCTTCATGGTCGGAATGCCATACATGAGAAGTCCACCGCATCGGTCATTCCTCTCGTAGACCGTCACAAGATGACCGGCCTTGTTGAGCTGGGCGGCCCCGGCCAGACCGGACGGACCACTCCCAATGACAGCGACCTTCTTACCGGTTCGGTGGAGAGGGGGCTCCGGGCGTATCCAGCCCTGCTCGAAAGCATGATCGATGATGGCGCACTCAATATTTTTTATGGTGACGGGAGGGGCGTTGATTCCCAGCACACAAGCTCCCTGTTGAGGAAAAGAGTTTTATACCATTACAACTCAATGAAAGAGAAGCAATAACACAAAAGTCCGCAATTTCATGGGTACATGGGTACGAAGACTGAGTTTCTTCACATTACATCACGCTATAGATCATCAACCCCTATAACAACATTAAACCTGGATGGTACCCTTATTCAGGCTGCCCAATCTTGTAGAAATCTTGGTGTTATCTTTGACAACAAATTCACATTTGAAAATTTCATCTCGCATAAATGTCGTGCGGCATCATTCGGCCTGTACAAAATTGGCAAGATTCGCAAGTTCTTGAACAAGAAAACCACTGAACGCCTTATCCATGCTTTTGTACTCTCTCACCTAGACTCATGTAACAGTCTACTTTTTGGTCTACCATCTAATCAACTACAACGGTTACAACGAATTCAAAACTCAGCAGCACGGCTTGTAACACAAACAAAGAAATACGATGCAATATCCCCTGTCCTAAGAGAACTACATTGGCTACCCATTAAATCTAGAATCAAGTTTAAACTGATCTCCCTAGCCTATCAATGCCTTTATCAGTTAGCACCCATATATCTCAGAGAATTGCTCATTCAATATAAACCTGAGAGATCATTGCGTTCTAGTAAAAGATCACAGTTCACTGTACCTAAAACGGCTACAAAATCATATGGTGAGAGATCATTCTCACATGCCACATCTATCTTATGGAATAGCCTCCCAAATTACCTCACAAATATTACACCATATGAAAAATTCAGAAGAAACTTGAAAACTTATCTCTTCAAAAACAACTAATCTACTGATAATCCTAGTTCTTCTTACTTCTTTCTCTCTGTCCATGTTTCCGTGTTTCAAGGGCATAGGGACTTTCGCATGATTGTGTTATGCGCTATATAAAAGTGTTTCATTATTATTATTATTACAAGATTGAAATTTTGTTCAAGGAGCCATAGTGTAACAATTGTTAACCAGATACAGATTTGCCAACCAAGAGTCATGCTCGTTACTTTTCTCTTTTGGTTCACAAGAGGATACTACAACTATCACAAAATGAACAAACTTACAATTTTACAAAGCCATCAGCTATCGAAAATCCCTATCATAAAACTACCCGCACCATTGGTTTTCCCTTTTTTTGCTTGTCAAGCAATCATAGGGAGAATATTTCTTTTTTGATAGACCAATCCCCCTTGACAAATCCTAAATTTGCACCCATCTTCTCAAATGCTAATCTCAAATCAATCAATATATTGGAATTCTCAGTGAAGAAGGAAGAACGTGCAGTACAATTGTGTGGGCTTCCTCAACGTTCCACATACACTGCATAGTATTCCAAAATTGTTCGAATAGAAAGGCATCCTTGACCAAAAACACATACCTCACATGGAGCAGGGCAGCATCTGCCGGTGAATTCTGGGAAGTTGTTGGTGACGAGCAGCCTCTCAAGGGCATCCTGCCATTGGTCCTTGAAGACAAGATCGTTCCATGATGGGATGATGTTGCCCAGAGGACAGCCGGTGTGCGCTTGGCAGAACGGAGTGCCACAATCCATGCATCTTTTACACATAAAGAGAAGATATAAAGATATTCTGAGTAATGTTTTCAGAATTAAACATCAAGGTGATGATGATGGGGATTGTGAAGACGGGATCGTTCCATGAAGGGATGATGTTACCCAGAGGACAGCCGGTGTGTGCCTGGCAGAACGGGGTTCCACAATCCATGCATCTTTTACACATAAAAGAAGATATAAAGATATTCTGAGTAATGTTTTCAGAATTAAACATCAAGGTGATGATGATGGGATTGTGATGACAAGATCTTTCAATGAAGAGATGTGACCAAAAGGACAACCGGTATGCGCCTGGCAGAACGGGGTGCCACAATCCATGCATCTATTAGGTGAAAAGTGGAGAAGAGTTTCATGTCACAAATGCATGCTAGCCGAGAAAAGTTTTACAGAATGAATGGAGAGTTGTCCAACATGACCTTACGATTCAATGAACGTATCGCTGACATTTTGAACATGTCAAATTTTTAAACACATTATCTAATTTTGATGATATGACCATGATTATGATGATGATGACGACGGTAACAGCGATGTTGAAGGTGATTGGGATGATGGAGATGGTGATGATGATGGCAATGATGGTGACAATGATGATAATGACGATGGTGACAATGATGCTGGACGATTTTGATGATGATAGTGGTAATGATGATGACAATACAACAATGATAATTCTACTGTTGATGATGATACTGATGATGAGGAGGAGGAGAAGGAGGAGAAAAAGGAAGAGGAGGATGAGAAAGATGATAATGGTGATGAAGATGATGATGAGAATGCTGACAACGATAATGATGATGACAGTGATGAAGCTGAAGGTAATGACTATGATGATAATGTTGCTGGTCATTAAAAGGAAATAATTTTTCTCACCTTGCAGCTTGCACCTTGAGTTGTTTCTTCACTCCCTTGTGATTATAGATCTCACCCCAGTCCTTCATGCGCACCTCAACTGGACGATACTGATCATTATTTCTTCCGTACTTCACAAAGCCCCTGGAATAAGGAAATGAAGATCATGGTATGAACATAATACAATAATAAAAAAAGTGGGATTTCAATTGAAATATTGCTCCATTTGTCATAAAATATCCCAAATTTTTCTACAACTTTTGAGACATACATCACTATTTAATCATTCAAAGATACAGATCCCAGATAATGTACTGCAACTTGGGCAACATCAAAACTCTTTGGACCTCAAAGGTCTGAACCAATTCTGATAAATTTGTTCTGGGCATTTCCACAAAAATGTCATGTCTGTTACACCAATTTCTTGACATCTATTCAGTGAAGTTTATTGAAATTCAATGTGTATGAAATAAATAGTATCTGGTACACATATACTAAATAACAGTAAATCTAAATGACTAGTTGACAAGAAATTCACATAATAGACATGACATTTTCATGGAATTGCCCCTTAAAACATAATACTTTTTTCATGATTTGTTTCCATCACTTTTCTGACTGCACTGCAAACAAGATGCACATCTTAATTTTGTTCCACAAACATACATGTATTCCTTTGGGTTCCCTATATACCTACCTAGTCTTGTCCAAGACTCTTGCAATTGTTTTCTTTTCCTGGTCCAGATCGGGAATGGTTGATTCAATGTCCATCACCTTAGGCTCCGCCTTCACATGGATTCCATCCCCAGATCCATTCATCCCATTGGTTGAGTGGCCATTAGGGGCGTGGCCATTGGTCAGGCCATTCTGAAGCTGCTCAGCCTGCCTCTCTGCCTTCTCCTTCGCAAGGGCTTTGTTCCGCTTCTCTCGCAGAGCACGGCGGTATTCATTTGGGAATACCTGTAGAAGCATTGATGAACAGACTTTATTACAGACTTTTTTTAAGATGGATGCACTTATGTCCATTTCTAACTTTATTATTCATAATCATGAACTGTGCATCAGATTTTAATCTCAATTGACATTTTCAACTAACCACCAAAGATGTATTTACTTTGCTTCCATATCATACAATTACAGTCAAACCTGTCTGAGAAGCCACCTGTCTATAATGACCACCTGCCCAAAGTGACCACCTCTAATTCTCCCTCTCAATAAAGATGCTGTAGAATATGCCTATGGAGTTCACTTAATTATACATGTAATTACTTATTTTGTTTCCTTTGTGTGGATACTATACATGTAGACAGGCTTCACTTTTTATTACCATTTTAAAAATAGGCATTTCCAAATATTTGTCTGCCTTTTTGTACATCCCACCTCACTTTTATCCTCTTTTATTTCACTTCATGAACTACTGAAGCCATAATCATTTAGAATCATTACTTTAACTTTACAAATCAGATATAACCGTTGAAAACAATTTATTGATAGTCCTATACGCAAGGGATCTAACAAACATATCTTATGAAATTGCCCACATATATCTATCTACTCATACAAAAAAAAATCACAAAATAAAGGAACTTGACTTATCACCCAATATTTACCTTCACAAATCTTTGGCTTTCTGTTTCCCAGTTGTCCAGGATCTGACTCGCGACCTTTGACCCGGTGTAGGCAATGAATTCTGCCAAACTTTCCTTCACAAAATTGATATCGATGTCTTTGACAAGAGATTCAAGGACGACTGATTCTGTATTGCACTTGGGGTAGAAATCATCCCATCTGTTTCAAAGAAAGGTAAAAATATATAGATGAATTTTATGTTGCATTGCATTGTATATATGGATAATTGGGTGAGGTAAACACACACATGTAATTAACTTGATTCAGAATTTATTTGTTAAACATTAAGCCCCATTCATAATTTACTTTATGTATTCAATGTCCAATTCCATAATTCAGTCAATCTTTTTGTACATCCCATCTGCTATTTTTTATACTTTACTACATATTAAACATATTGAGTCATAATTTGAAAGAAATTTGTGTAGTCGGAAAGAAATAGAACTCAGGTACATTAACAAAGTCAAAATTACCAAAACATACTGTAAAGAGAGAATGGGGCTTTAGTTTGGGCGGTTAAACAAATAAAAGTGTGCTCTATGGACACCAATAAACCGATACAGCAACAAGTACACTGACATATTATTGAAATGAAAAATAGATTCCATTTATGACCCCAAGTATGTAGACCATTTTCAAGGCAACTTGTAAACCAGTGAAAATTTAGACAATTATTGATAGACAAACTTTCATACTCACATATTGCAGATCTATACCTAAACAAATTTTCGTCAAGAAGCACCATGAAGAATAACTAGATGATAGTTAAAATGATAAAATCTTTCATACTCACACATTGTAGACGTATGCTATGCCGNGCCTTCTCCTTCGCAAGGGCTTTGTTTCGCTTCTCCCGCAGGGCTCGGCGGTATTCGTTGGGGAACACCTGTAAAGCATTAAGAAAGGTTTTTATTACAACTTTTATTAGCTGAGATGTACCAATGTACAATTTTAAATTTCAATATTCATAATCATGAATTTCTCCTGTTCAAGGGCTTTGTTTCGGTTCTCCCGCAGGGCTCAGCGGTATTCATTGGGAAACAACTATACAATGACAGAATATTATGGATGAGATCATATTACCTCCCTACATTTTTTAATGAATAGACTGTCACTACACACAATAACTATTTTTTTCACTTCACTATAAACTTTCTTGTCATTTGCATCAATTCAAAAGCTTGTAAAGTGGGTTTTAGCTGCTTCTATAATTCTATTTCATTCTTGCACAAAACTCTTTCCCTAATTCCCCTTAAAAATATAATTAACAATGGTATAAAAGGAATTTTCCCTTTCTAAAATATTGCCTTGAACATTACAAAGAAAATATGAATATAAGCAACTCTAATTCATTAATTCACAATGATACAAATCACATTGTCTAGAAAACATTTGAGTAAACATGTAATACCTGCTTTAAAGCCCAAGTAATGTAGTTTTGGTAAAGATTAAGAAATGTGAATTTTTGGTATATTTACCATGACATGTAATTTGTATACACATTTTTAGACCATATATTTTTCTACGCGTTAATTCTTTTGAAAATTTGAATTAGACCGTTAAATCGTATTTAGCGCCCTCTCTTGGTTACAACAATATTTTCCTTCTTATCGGGCACATACAAAGTTTTTTCCAAGATTTGATTAAGGCGCGATAAAAAGGAATACTCAAAGAATAAATTCTGAAATTTTCATCCAATTCTGTGCATGAGAAGTTGTCCTTTATCAAGAAAGAAAATGTTGAATGAGCGTCAGGGGACACGACGCTGAAATATTTTGCACATTTTAGGTTATAACTTTTCCAAAACTTGTTCATTTTTCGCACAATCTTTTGTACAGCATGATTAGGATATCAAGTTTCATTTTATATAGATTTGAAGAGAAAATTTGGCAATAGAAATATTCGCTTTTACCAAAACTGTACTTGGGCTTTAAATTTGTTCGCACAATAGCAGGTAAGAGGATTTCATTTGTCTACTGGACAATCATTGTGTAAGGAATGATTGCTGTTTATTTTGTTTACTCTCTTTATCTGTGATTTCCATTGTGCATCTCAAATTGAAATATACAGCAGTATCAATAACTTGACAAACACCCCCAATATTTACCTTCACAAATCTTTGGCTTTCTGTTTCCCAGTT
>BQKZ01009169.1:8513-25751 GCA_036244855.1 Temnopleurus reevesii
CTATAGCTGGTTGCATTGCTACTAGTAAAGCACAAAAGTAGAGTCTGGTGTAGAGTTGCCTAGAATGACATCTCTGGTGATCATTCGTCTGATGAAGTCAAACACGCTCAGCGAAACATCGTGACTGACAAGAAATGCCAGTTCCTTTTTCGACATTTTGCATTAATCTTGTGATGTAAGCACGAAATCCAGCTGTATTGCTACTAATAAAGCACAATAGAAGAATTTAGTGCATAGTTGCTTCCCAATGCTGTGCCTGAATTTCATTCGTCTGATGAAGCCAAACGCGCTTGTTGAAACATCGTGCCTGACACAAAATGCAAATTTCCTCTTTAACATTTTGCAATAGTGGCATGAGCACAATGGCCAGTTGCATCACTGCAAGTAAAGCACAATATAGAAGAAATCAGTTCTGATAAATCTTCCGAAAAGAGTGATATCTGGTCTGACTCAGCGTAGGCATCAGCAGTCGAAGCGTTTCAAAGATTATATGTTTGCACATCCTGAAACAACCGATTTTGTTATTCATTCTTCACCACGTATAAGGAGCCTCTTCCTACATGTACCCCCTCGTCCTTGTCGTACATCATCAAGCACTAGACCGGCACTCAGTCAGGAATATCCAGCAATATTTGAAGCAGGCAGCATCAGAAATACAATAAGGAAGATCAAATAGATAAACTCTGTTTAAGATTTAATTATTGTTCATAATGTCTTGTTGCTTTAATTTGAAAGCTCTCAAGGTTATCTCAGGGTCACATATCTCCATCTCCCCTATCGTCAGCTTGATCTAAATTGTCCTCGTTACTGTAATCTTTTCTCTGTAGAGGAAATGAAACAGTAGGATACGAGGAGGAAAGAAAGGGGTGCAAAGAGAGAGAGAGAGATAGAGAGAGGGGTTGGGAGGGGAAGAAGAAAAGTCATATATAAGAGTAGTAAAGATAGAGAATAAGGGGGAGAAACAATAGAAAGAAAGAGATAAAATAGAATAAAGGTTAAAATTTACATCAAATTGAACACATTCATGTTAACAAACTTAAGAAGCTCTACTCTTTTACAATCCATTGGTTTCTGCTACACAACATGTACAAATGCCATAGTGAAGTATGAAATGGATTCATTTTTTTTTATATGACTTGTATGTTAGCACAAGAACTGATCCTCTTTTTCATCATACATGTAGTCTACACACAAATAGAATTGGAATCATATTTTTGACAGTTTATCAATCTTGTGCCAAAATTTTCTGAATTGTCTAACATCATCTGTAAAGTGTCCCGATTTTGTCTGGATTGTCCCAATATTCAATGCCTGTCCCGACGTCCCTAGAAAGATTTCTATTTCAGAACATAGTTTCAATATCGCAAAAATGTCCCCAAATCCCTGATAACCTCCCCCGAACTGATATTTCGTATTTATAAACATTGAATCGCCACCATTACTGGCCTCACATACTGTAGTAGGAAGAATATTTTGCAAACTATGCCCACTGAACTTTTATTAGGTTGGTACAACCCCCTGCACATAGAAATTTTTATAATTTGAGATATATACATGTATTTCACTTTAATTTTCCTGGCCAGAACTGGGCATGTACCAACAAAACTATAATCTTATCGCACCTGAAAACACAGCATGTTGGCCAACTAAAGTAGATCTAAGGTTCCACAAATTCCTTTTATTTTTCTGATGTTTAGAGATATACCTGTAAATCAAATATCCCATGTCCCAAGCATTTACTTATGAAGTCTATTTTAGTATACAAGGCTCCCCCCCCCCCCCTTTTTTCAAACAAGATTACGATTTGATAAAAGTCTCACCTCATCATCATCATCATCTCCAGGGTTTTGTAAAACAGGATTTACCTGAAAATGGAACAATATACAAGAAAAATGGAATTGAAGAAGATCAAAGCAAGTGTAACTGCCCAATTAGTCTAAACTACTGTATAATAGATTAGAACCTTCAGAATGCACATATACATGTACATGTATGTCCATAGCTGACATAAGACAGCGGAAAATATTAACAATTCTGCTTCAAATGAGAAATCTTCACAAGTTAGAGCAGAAATGCATGCTGCTTATGATGCTAAAATCAGTATTTTTTTTTGTATATGACACAAAACTGAACAAATCTAAAGCCAAAAATAGTAATGATTACTAGAAATTGGTGAGAGTTGTCGGCTACTTGTATGGCTATAAAGTAATTAGTGGACCACTTCATGAAATTGCCTGTCATATTGTTGAAGAAAATGTATCAAATAGGAAGTTGCATTTGAAAAAGTGTGTAAGTATATGTGTACTTTTGCAATACTACATTTCCATGAATAGATACAGACATTTGTGAAAAGTAACAAGGAACTCACTATATTAATATTTGGTTTATTTTGACTATTTGCTCCATCTCTTTCATCTTCTTCATCTTCGTCATCATTGGGCCCCTCATCATCTTCTTCTGGTGCTCCTTCACCGATATCTGTGAAAAAAAAAAAAAATTATTTTTAATAGTTAGATTTTGTTATCATCATTTTCATGATCACATTATTCATCCACAATATCACGCTGGTCGTCATCATCATGAATATTTATCATCATCATCATCATCCTCTATGCTTATATTCTTCATCATCATCCTCTACGTCACAGATAATTACCGTCATCAGCAATTCCGACATCATTGAATTCAGCATCACCAAATTCATGATGATCATGGTTATCATCACCATCATCTTCATCATCATTATCATCAGCATCATCAGCATCATCATCTTCTCCTTCATCACCACCACCACCACCATCATCATCATCATCATCAACATCATCATCATCATCATCATCATCATCATCCTCATCATCACCTTCATCATCATCATCATCATCATCATCAGTATCCTCATCATTTTCATCATCATCATCATCACCATCATCATCATCATCATCATCATCATCATCATCATCATCATCATCATCATCATCAACATCATCATCATCGTCATCATCATCATCATCACTTTCATCACCACGTAAATGTGGCATGGTTTAGAATCTAGCCACGTGCACTGCCGTATGTTCAATGTTCAATTTTGTGTGCACAGTTAATGATGTCACAAATTTCATCATGCGTTGTCAATGCAAGCATCCCTGAAACTTTCAAAGGTCATAACTTTATGAACCAATTATCAGATTTTCTTGAATTTTCAGTTTGATCATCTTTTTTCCCCATCAACTGGAACTGCACTAATTTCAGGCTTTGTTCCCCTTCTACTAATAATAGCCAAATGGTCCACATGCTGCCCCCTCTTTATATTTGTGCCATGTCTACTGTATGTGTATGTAAAAAAGAACTATTTCTTACCAATAGCATTAGGCATTTGGACTTGGGCGTCTCCTCCATTATCTCCATTACCTATATTGTTATCAGGCTCCTGAAGACCAAATTTACTATTGAAAAAAAGAAAGATCATACATGATCATTGAAAAAAATTGTTTTCAAAATTATTCACTTTCAAGCATTATAACGAAACTGGGTTTCCAGGTATTCACTAACCTCTGTAACCTTTGACATCATGGACCCAAAATCTAATCACACCATTGTCCCTCCCAGATGCATTCATGACCGAAGTTCCAAGTTGATGCAAGAACAAAAACGGGACCAAGGGACAGACATTCGGAAACATCATGCCTCCAGCACCATCTTCGGGATGGAGGCATAGAAAAACTCTAACTCAAAGATTTTTCCAATGCCAGAGTTGCCAACTGTTCCATAATATGCATGAAGTCAAAATAAGAATGAAAATAGAGCAACAGCTGAATGAAATCGAGGGAATAAAGTTCCAACAATAGACATAATCTCGGCCATGAACTTGTGATGGAAGTCAAGAATTTAACTCTTTCACTCCGTAATTTCAGTTTCCAAATTTCCCTATATCTGTAAGGAATAGAGTGCAGGGAATTGGGGGAAAATATGGAATACATAGGGAAAGCATTGTAAATTTTTACTTTGTGTTCAAACGCATACAAAGGTATGAATAATTTTTATCCTTGAGACCTCCCCTATCAAAATATGTATTATTTGGCCATGTCACAGACAATATAACATGTGACATGTGACGTCACATATATCCTTGTTTGTTTACAGTGACGTCAGCTAGCCGGTGAAACCGGCTATCCGTACAATACGTACTATTTCTCTCGCGCCGCTTACACCGGCCCGCCGTAGCGAAAGAGTTATATGAAAATACACTTCATGCATATTCCGGAACAGTTGGTATCCCTGCAACGTTATCAATCTTTTGGAATATTGACAAGATGCATAAGGCCAAAAACAATTCTCCCTATCGCATATAGCCGATATCACCCGATATCATCTTGTGATATCGATATCATGCACTTTGGCTTTGGCACGCTCACTACCGGGATCCATCTTGATTTCACTGTATACTATCTACGAAATTTTAATCCATGTGTAGTTAGCGTAATTTCTTCGTTTTGCATCGGAAGCCCAGCATTGGGCCGCTCGCAAAAGAAACCCATATAACAAATAAATGCAGGTATGAAAGAAAAATATATAAAATGATGTGTTTATTCGCAAAAATTGATGAAAAAATATGATGCTACAAGCCACTGACGAACTTTACCATAGAAAGCCTATAGACTTTTGAAAACGCGCGAATGTTACCGGAAGTACCTGTGTCAAGAATCTGGACCAAAATAATTAGTGCGCTGCAGTCGTTCAGATCCGGAGAGCTATATGCGATAGGGAGAATTAACTGCTTGCCCTCAAGCAATAAAAGCATTGAAAATGGCTGAACCGGGTTTTATTTTATTTATCTATTTTTTTACTCTTCACTTAAAATAAATTGAAAAATCACAGCAAAATGATAAATATGTAAAAATACAACCTGAAGAGTCATTTACAGACGTTTTTTGGCATTTTCAATCCCTTTAGAGTCCTAGGGTATTTTCTCATGCATTCTGTATTGTGTTAATACAAAAGAATGAATAAATGCAGAAAAATACTTTCTCCGACCAAGTGATGCTATTTTTGAAAAAAGCCATTCAAAGGCAGCTGCAATTTTTTTTTGCCTCATGAAATGCATTTCGTGTCCCAGGTGGATGGTTCAAAGAAAATGGCTTTTGTTCTCAACCTTTCTCTCATGCAAACACATTTTGTATCTGCTGCTCAGCCCTTCATATTCTATTTTAAGCCAATGATGATTCCAGAAGTTTGGCACATCTCCTGATGACAACAAAGTTCATTTCAGAGACGCCCACCATTTCAGAATGTGCATGAGGTGTATTTTCATATGAATTTGAGACTTTAATTACACAAAAGACATACATAAAATTCATCTGTGGATATATCTTACTCATTTCTCTCTACTCACCCTTTTTCTCTATTCTGTTCTTCTCTATTACCTTCTTGCTCCATTCTAAACTTATCACTCTGTAAGATAAAGATATGCACAAACAGCTGGATGATTTGAGGAGAAATTTTGTGACAGACAGGTATCAGCAGAAAAAATCAGGTTTCATAAAAGTCATTTGATGAGTTACGACCGCACATCAGAAATTATGTCAGGTGATCCTTGTTGGTCAGGTGACTTTGTACCAAAGATATTCATATAATTAACAAAAATAATGATATAAATTAAAAGGCAGATATTCCAGTAATATTTTTCATGTGAGCATTAAAATAAACTATTGGTGGTTTGGATGAGTCCCATGAGATGCCAGGAACTGGTCCAGATAGAATTTTAGAGCCATTTTTTTTTTCAGTCTTGTGCAAAACTCCATATCCCAACATGGTCCCAGCCAATTTATAGGTAGTTTAACTTTCAGACCCTTTTCTGAGAGAATGAGCTGAAAGACAACCATTCATATTTCATGAAGATGAAGGAAATAAAATGATCTACTAACACTTCAAGTCTGAATGTTACTGTTCCTAGCACTTATTTTTGATGATTTTTTACTTTTTACTTTTTTACACAAGAGTCAATGGGAATATAATTAGTGGTGTGCGGCCTTACACAATATTCTATGCACAACTGGTGACCCTTTCTCAGGTGCTAACACTGTGACATAGGGAGGAATCATTAATTGAATGAAAGGGTCACTAGTCATACATATAGTTATGCATAGCTTTATGAAACATATCCCATATCGTTTTCAAACCAGGCAAATATTTTAAACCGGTACGTTTAAAAAACATCTTAAGACTTACCTTTTCCCACAGTAATCAAATTGTTTTGAATTTTTTGTTCTGTTAAATTGTAAAGCGCTATGGTACTCTCTGTTTTTAGCGCTATAGAAATAATCTATATTATTATTATTATTATAAAATATGGATCAATAATGACACTACCAAAAAGGAAAGAAAACGAATATGTTTCACCTAATAAGACTAATACAAATTCCAATTTAACACCCGGTAATTTAATATCAATATTTCCAAACTTGGCTTTTTTGATGCGTGCAAGTTCTTTGTGTGCATGTCCCTATCAAATCATCTGTGAGAGCTAGTCTTTGTATAAGCCCTCTTGATTTATCATGAGAAATGGTCAAATTTGATATTTAAAAAACTAAACATCTTTTTAGTGTGACAGGATGTTTAGGGGAGGTGGTTGTGTGTATACTACCAAAGAGAAAATAATCATATTAGGCCACAGATACTTTTTAACTTCATGGTGAACATATTGATGCTGATATTTCATGGACATCACATGCAAAAAAAATGCCTTTCTCAAACATTTCAGACATATCTGAATACTGTATAAGCCGAAATTTTCGCAGTGGTTTTATTTTCGCTGATTTCGCGGTTATGGCCTCGCGAAAATTTCTACTCTATATGATGTACATTCATTTGTGTACACACACTGTCAAAATCGTGAAAATAACAACATGCCAATGTGTCAAACTGGTCAGAAATCGTGAAAATATCTGTACGCTAAAATATTGGCTTATACAGTATATACATATTTTAGAATTACTTACTTGTTGTTCTTTATGTTTTCTCTCTTGATCTTGTATTTTTCTTTCTGCTTCATTACCTACAAACATTCCTCCATCTGAGAAGAAGAAAAGGAGATCACTTAGAGTTAGTACAAAACCACATTACACTACGCTTTCACTTTCTGAACAACGCAAGCGTAGCGGCTAAAATTCAACCAGCCATCAACGTTCATCGCCTAACATATGACCGTTCTCTGTTGTCTCTTAATTGTCATTTTGCATGTTTGTGCTGAACGCGGTAGTTCAAGCGAGATAAGTTCAATGAACAAACGTTTGTTACGCGATCACTGATTGACAGAGCTATTGTCAAGCGGTCTTGCCTTTTACATTGCTCAACAACGCAATCAGACAACACGCCTGGATTTGGGGGAAACGTAGGATTCTCCGTTTTTCACATGAAATTTTGCACGTGAACATGAATTTCACATCCTACGTTGATCAGAATCGACTTAAGAAAGCCCAATAGTATATACAGTACAAATAATAATAAAAATAATAATAATAGATGCAATTTATATAGCGCACGTATCCACTCTGCTGAGTGCTCAAGGCACTTTACATTATTATTACCCTGGCTTTAGCCCGGCAGCCATTCACGGCGCACTTGGCATTTCAAAGAATAAATATTCCTGCCAGGTACCCATTCACCTCANGAGGAGAAATTTTGTGACAGACAGGTATCAGCAGAAAAAATCAGGTTTCATAAAAGTCATTTGTTGAGTTACGACCGCACATCACTAATTATGTCAGGTGATCCTTGTTGGTCAGGTGACATCGTACCAAAGATATTCATATAATTAAAAGAAATAATAATATAAATCAAATGGCAGATATTCCAGCAATATTTTTCATATGAGCATTAAAATGAACTATTGGTGGTTTGGATGAGTCCCATGAGATGCCAGAAACTGGTCCAGATGGAATTTTAGAGCCATTTTTTTTTCAGTCTTGTGCAAAACTCCATATCCCAACATGGTCCCATCCAATTTATATGTAGTTTAATTTTCAGACCCTTTTCTGAGAGAATGAGCTGAAAGACCACCATTCATATCTAATGAAGATGAAGGAAATAGGATGATCTACTAACACTTCAAGTCTGAATGTTACTGTTCCTAGCACTTATATCAAATTATCTGTGAAAGCTAGTCTTTGTACAAGTCCTCTTGATTTATCATGAGGAATGGTCAATTGTTCAAATTTGATATTTCAAAAACTTATTAGTGTGACAGGATGTTTAGGGGAGGTGGTTGTGTGTATACTACCAAAGATAATATAATTATATTAGGTCACAGATAGCTTTTAACTTCATGGTGAACATATTGATGCTGATATTTCATGGACATCACATGCCAAACAAAATGCCTTTCTCAAACATTTCAGACATATCTGAATACTGTATAAGCCGAAATTTTCGCAGTGGTTTTATTTTCGCTAATTTTGCGGTTATGGCCTCGCGAAAATGTCTACTCTATATGATGTACATTCATTTGTGTACAAACACTGTCAAAATCGTGAAAATAACATCACGCCAATGTGTCAAACTGGTCAGAAATCGTGAAAATATCTGTACGCTAAAATATTGGCTCATACAGTATATCAATAGTTTAGAATTACTTACTTGTTGTTCCTTATGTTTTCTCTCTTGATCTTGTATTTTTCTTTCTGCTTCATTACCTACAAACATTCCTCCATCTGAGAAGAAGAAAAGGAGATCATATACAGTTAGTGCAAAACCACATTATACTACACTTTCACTTTCTGAACAACGCGAGCGTAGCGGCTAAAATTCAACCAGCCATCAAGGTTCATTGCCTGACATATCACCGTTCTCTGTTGTCTCTTAATTGTCAATTCGCATGTTTGTGCTGAACGCAGTAGCCCAAGCGAGATCGATTCAATGAACAAACGTTTGTTACGCGATCACTGATTGACAGAGCTATTGTCTAGCAGTCTTGCCTTGTACATTGCTCAACAACGCTATCAGAAAACGCGCCTGGCTTTGGGGGAAACATAGGATTCTCTGTATTTCACATGAAATTTTGCATGTGAACATGAATTTTACATTGATCAGAATCGACTTCAGAAAGCCCAATAGTATATACCGTACAGTACAAATCAAGTATAGATAACGTATATAAGTAGTGCGACCATCATTTTATCAATTCTGAATAAGCAGATCAATTTGATCAGCCAAACTATTCATTCTCGTCAAATGCCATTCTTCCTAAAAGCTTCTTTCACCTTGAATTTCTGGTCTAATTTAATACTCTACTGTTATAGAGAGTTTTGTCTTCCTTTGCCTCTAAATGTAAATCTTTCTCTCCTCTTCCTTTCTTCCTTCTTTCCTTTAATTTGAATAGTGAACTAACTGACTGACTCAAATACTTTGGATATACTGTGATTGTGAGTTTGTTTTAAACTCTTGCATTCTTGCAATCCATCCATTCATGGATTGTCAACAATGCGAATTTCCCTTGCATTTTCTCAGGTAACTTGACAATAAATGTCCTGAATAATAATAATAATAATAATACACAACATTTATATAGCGCTTAATACAAAGTGTTTTTAAGCGCTCTGTGCCTTATTACCCGGCTATAGCATGGCTACCATTCGGCGCTCACTGCAATTAAGGAATTTCTTCCTACCGGTACCCATTCACCTCACCTTGGTTGAGTGCAGCACAATGTGGATAAATTTCTTGCTGAAGGAAATTGACGCCTTGAGTAGGATTCAAACCTACGACCCTCTAGTTGAAAGGCGAGTCAGGACCACCACACCACGCCGCCTCCATATCTGAATCATCTCCTGCTCACTCCGCCCTCTCCAAAACCTATCCAAAATTATTCCACCCCTTTCTCCACTCCCCCCCCCCTCCTCCCCACACATTTATTTTTTTCACAAGTAAATTACCGTGTGGCTGAGCAAACTGATTTGCTCCTCCCATCTCTTCGTCTCTCTCTAAATCTTCTTTATCTTCTTCCTGTTCTTCAACCCTCTCATGATCCAGATTCCCGTCTCGGTGCTGCTGTTGATTAATTCTTTGGAGTTCTTCTTCTTCCGCTCTTTGTTCGTTTCGTATCCTTGCTTCTTCTTGTAACCTCCTCTCTTCAGCCTGTTGGTTCCTATCCAATCTGTGAAAATAATAAAAGGGTGTGTCATTGAGAATAAATCTGAAAATTATAATGATGATGATGATGATGATGAGGAAGCTTCTGATGTCCTTGATTCTCGTAACATCCTCTCTTCGGCTTGTTGGTTTCTTTCCAATGTGTGATTATAATCAAAAGATACTCAATATTGATAATGATGGTAATAGTGGTGATGACAATGATGATGATGACAATGGTGATGGTGATGACAATAATGGTTGTGGTGGTGGTAGTGGTGGTGGTGGTGGTGGTGGTGGTGATAATATTGATGACAATGATGATAATGATGGTGACGATTATGATGTGGATAATGATGATATTTATGACAATGATGATGATGATGATGGTGACAGTGATGATGATGCTGCTGGTGATGATGAAGAAGATGGTGATGATAAAGATAAAGATAATGATGAAGGTGGATATGAAGATGAAGATGATAATGATGATGATGATGATGATGATGATGATCAACATCATCACAATCATCATCTTGACAAATATGGAGCTACAACTAGAGAAGCCTACTAAATCATCTAACTGAATGAAATCATACATGTACCTTCTCTCCATTTCAAGTTCCTCTTCTTGCTCTTCTACTTGTTGGTTGATCCTTCTTAGTTCCTGTTGCTCCTGGCCTCGCTGCATCTGCTCTGCAGGGTCCTCCGCACCCTCTTGGTTCTGAGCCGGGTAGTTCTGCTGAGGCTGCCGGGGGCGGAACTGATCTCTTCTCAGACCTCTCATGTCCTGAGCTCTGAGAAATAAGAATTGGAGCAATTCGTAGAGTTAACATAAGAAGCGGACTCAGGGGTTGGGGATCTATGGGCTGCATCATCAGCTATTACATACCTCTCTACAAGTCATAATGCATTGACGACGCTCTGCAGTCAGCTTAAATAGACAAAAAACACTCTCACTCTTGCATTCCATATTCGCATTCTGTACTGAATGTTTAAAAAATGCACTCAAAACCCAACTTTTTATAAGTGCTTTCTATTAGTATTTAAAAATATATATCTCATTTCTTATCTATTTGTACTTTTTGTTGTTGTAATGTACCTATTACTTCTGCTACTCTTTAAATTTCCCTGTACTGCGCCTTGAGCACATTATTCATGTGGAAAATCTGGCGCATTAAAAGTACCCCCTATTATTATATTTATTATCAAATTGGCTTCTGCAGAAGGATATCATCTGACCAGTGCCTGTATCAAAATGAACACCCTATAGAGCACAGTCCATGCATTGTTCTTCTCCCTCTTATTTAGCTGATCTGCTTAAACAATACACCCCATCTCGAACCCTTCGATCAAGTAACCAGTCACTTCTGTCGACACCAAAAATAAACACAAAATTTTATGGTGGTAGAGCTTTTTCACCTGCAGCTCCTAGTCTCTGGAACGGACTTCCAAAAACCATCAAAGAAGCTCCAACAACTACAACTTTCAAATCCTTATTGAAGACCCATCTATTTGCCTTGAAATAATTAGTTCTTGAACATGATGCGCTTGTCTTCTCAAAATTTCGATTATTTCTTTTTGTTAATCATCATTGTTTTACTTTTTCACTAGATATAGTCTAGTAGCTAAGTTTGTAGAAAATGTTAAATTATGTCATTTGTAAATTGCAAATTGTAAATTGCAAATTGTTAAAATTGTACAGCGCATAGAGAATTCCAATGTTTTATTATGCGCTTTATAAATATTGAATTATTATTATTATTATTGTGAGTTGTAATGTACATATATCTTACAAGTACCTCTCTACGACAAGTAATAATGCATTGACGAGGCTCTGCAGTCAGCTTAAACAGGCAAAAAACACTCTCACTCTTACATTCCAAATTCGCATGCTATACTTTCTGAGCAACGATCTATGAAATACTCCTCTTTTTNTTCGTTTCGTATCCTTGCTTCTTCTTGTAACCTCCTCTCTTCAGCCTGTTGGTTCCTATCCAATCTGTGAAAATAATAAAAGGGTGTGTCATTGAGAATAAATCTGAAAATTATAATGATGATGATGATGATGATGAGGAAGCTTCTGATGTCCTTGATTCTCGTAACATCCTCTCTTCGGCTTGTTGGTTTCTTTCCAATGTGTGATTATAATCAAAAGATACTCAATATTGATAATGATGGTAATAGTGGTGATGACAATGATGATGATGACAATGGTGATGGTGATGACAATAATGGTTGTGGTGGTGGTAGTGGTGGTGGTGGTGGTGGTGGTGGTGATAATATTGATGACAATGATGATAATGATGGTGACGATTATGATGTGGATAATGATGATATTTATGACAATGATGATGATGATGATGGTGACAGTGATGATGATGCTGCTGGTGATGATGAAGAAGATGGTGATGATAAAGATAAAGATAATGATGAAGGTGGATATGAAGATGAAGATGATAATGATGATGATGATGATGATGATGATGATCAACATCATCACAATCATCATCTTGACAAATATGGAGCTACAACTAGAGAAGCCTACTAAATCATCTAACTGAATGAAATCATACATGTACCTTCTCTCCATTTCAAGTTCCTCTTCTTGCTCTTCTACTTGTTGGTTGATCCTTCTTAGTTCCTGTTGCTCCTGGCCTCGCTGCATCTGCTCTGCAGGGTCCTCCGCACCCTCTTGGTTCTGAGCCGGGTAGTTCTGCTGAGGCTGCCGGGGGCGGAACTGATCTCTTCTCAGACCTCTCATGTCCTGAGCTCTGAGAAATAAGAATTGGAGCAATTCGTAGAGTTAACATAAGAAGCGGACTCAGGGGTTGGGGATCTATGGGCTGCATCATCAGCTATTACATACCTCTCTACAAGTCATAATGCATTGACGACGCTCTGCAGTCAGCTTAAATAGACAAAAAACACTCTCACTCTTGCATTCCATATTCGCATTCTGTACTGAATGTTTAAAAAATGCACTCAAAACCCAACTTTTTATAAGTGCTTTCTATTAGTATTTAAAAATATATATCTCATTTCTTATCTATTTGTACTTTTTGTTGTTGTAATGTACCTATTACTTCTGCTACTCTTTAAATTTCCCTGTACTGCGCCTTGAGCACATTATTCATGTGGAAAATCTGGCGCATTAAAAGTACCCCCTATTATTATATTTATTATCAAATTGGCTTCTGCAGAAGGATATCATCTGACCAGTGCCTGTATCAAAATGAACACCCTATAGAGCACAGTCCATGCATTGTTCTTCTCCCTCTTATTTAGCTGATCTGCTTAAACAATACACCCCATCTCGAACCCTTCGATCAAGTAACCAGTCACTTCTGTCGACACCAAAAATAAACACAAAATTTTATGGTGGTAGAGCTTTTTCACCTGCAGCTCCTAGTCTCTGGAACGGACTTCCAAAAACCATCAAAGAAGCTCCAACAACTACAACTTTCAAATCCTTATTGAAGACCCATCTATTTGCCTTGAAATAATTAGTTCTTGAACATGATGCGCTTGTCTTCTCAAAATTTCGATTATTTCTTTTTGTTAATCATCATTGTTTTACTTTTTCACTAGATATAGTCTAGTAGCTAAGTTTGTAGAAAATGTTAAATTATGTCATTTGTAAATTGCAAATTGTAAATTGCAAATTGTTAAAATTGTACAGCGCATAGAGAATTCCAATGTTTTATTATGCGCTTTATAAATATTGAATTATTATTATTATTATTGTGAGTTGTAATGTACATATATCTTACAAGTACCTCTCTACGACAAGTAATAATGCATTGACGAGGCTCTGCAGTCAGCTTAAACAGGCAAAAAACACTCTCACTCTTACATTCCAAATTCGCATGCTATACTTTCTGAGCAACGATCTATGAAATACTCCTCTTTTTTGCGACAGTTTTTTACTTTCCAAAATTTGCAGATGTTGTAACTTGTAGTTACAGTTTCTGGAGGAGTGGATTGACTTAAAACTATTTGAAAAGTTTTGGTATTGTGGAAGAATGCCTTTTAAATGAAAACAAAAAAAAATGGAAATAAACTTACTCTTGTTGTTGTCCTCGTAAAAATCCATTTTGTCTTTGAAGTTGGTCCATGTCAGGCCTTGGTACAGCTCGGTCCTGATATTAAATAGAGAGGGAGAAAAAAAATATAGATTTCTCATATCATAAAAACTAAAAAACAAAGAAATATATTTTCTTTTCCAGAAAATGTGACTTTTGGGGTTGTATTCCACATGTTTATTTATAATTTTGCTGTGGTTTTCAATTTGTGGGAAAACTAAAATAACCAAAAAAAGAAAAAATGAAAAAAGAATAATAAAAAGAAATAGTTCAAGTCTGTTCATGTTAAGAGGGTTGGCAACAAAACAATGCACAGATGCTGATTGTTCAAGAATTTGCATAAGGATAAAAATTAAAATGCCAACCACCCAACAGCTGAGCCAAATCATCATAACGGGCATTGTTATCAGGCTTTCACTCAGGAAAAAATATTTGGTGTGGTTGTTTGGTGATTTCTATTTGTATACATGTATCTCATTAGAAACATCATAGACATGAATTGGATGAAATTTAAAAACATGAAAATAATGCTCTTACATATCAAATACTGGCTCTTACGATATATATACAGGCTTCGTAGCAGCCATGACTCCATGCTCCTCAGACCCCCCCTCCTGTAAAACCAAAACCACTTTAGGTCAGTGCCGCGCCAAAACTCTGGAACGACCTCCCACTTGAAATTCGCTCTGCCCGATCAATCGCTTCATTCAAAACAGCCCTTAAAACCCATCTATTTAGGGATACCTTTGAGTAGATTTAAGTTGTTATTTTACATGTACTTAATACTACTATTGTTTAATGTTATTATGATTGCTTGTTATGCGCAGTTGAGTATATTCCTATAGAAATTGCGCAATATAAATGTACAATTATTATTTATTATTATTCACTGTGAGCAGAAGGGACAAAGGACTGGAACAAAGTTAACAACTTCATTCAAGCATTCACAATAGCTTCATGATCACAAAAGAAAATCCCAGGTGCAACTCTTGTTCAAAATTTTCCACAGAAAAAGAAAGTTGGAAATTTCTTTTGTGTCCATGTAGCTATTATTCATGCTTGAATGGAACTTGTTCATTTTGTCCCTGGCATTTGTCACTTCTTCTCACAGTGATTCGCGAATGGTTAGCACTTCTGTTTATTACGTACCTTAAGGCGTTGTTCTTGCATTTGATTCTGTTGTATTCTATCCTGTAGAGCTTTCTGGTATTGCTCATTGGCTGCATCATCATCTTCTGATTCGTCTCCCTCCTCTTTCAACTCCTTTTGTTGTTGCTATGGTTATAAAATGCATATGATTCTAATTGAATAGCATTGTAAATATTATGACAGAACTGACCCCTCCCCTTTAATAAAGGAAACATGCCTTTTTGCAATTATTTACTTCATGTGCAAGACTTTACTCTGGCTTATCAAAGAGTGGAGATTATTTTGGGTAATCTTTTCAATATTGCCCTCCCATCTATTGATCAACTCAAGAACCCAAAGATGGAAATCACTGAGATTTAAAGGACAAACAAAAGTTTTGACAAAAGCTCTGACAGAAAAAAAATATGGAGCTTCACAATTATCAAGCAACTGTGTGCAACATCTGTTCTACATTCCTTTGGAGAATAAGGGGAAGGGAATTATTTTCTTTGTGCGCTAGAACTATTGTAAGTGCTTAAATGGGCAATTGTTTACTTTGTTCAATTTTTTTCTCCTTCTATTTCACAGTTAATGTAGTAAACCCTCCAGATCAGAATTTATGCCAACAAGCTGACAATTGCATAAAAATGGACTAATTTCAAACATCAAATCTGTATTTTTGACAATTGTTTCTCTTTACCCTAGATCATGAGCTTGATAATCAACGGCTCTCTGCTCTATATCATTATCATGATCTGGGACTACTTGCTGACCCTTTGACAATTGCATAAAAATGGACTATTTTCAAACATCAAATTTGAATTTTTTACATTCATTTTTCTTTATCCTACCTCATGAGCTTGATAATCTACGGCTCTCTGTTCCATATCATTTTCATGATCTGGGACTACTTGCTGACCCTTTGACAATTGTATGAAAATGGACTAATCTCAAATATAAAATATGAAATTTTTTACACTTTCTTTTATAGCCTACCTCATGAGCTTGATAATCAACTGCTCTCTGTTCTAAATCATTATCATGATCTGGGACTGCTTGCTGACCCTGATAAAATGAGAGAAAAAAGAGAATAAAAGAAAAATTATTTAAGTCAAACCAACTCAAATCACTAGACAGAACCAACATATCCTGAATCTATAAATCAAATCTTTCCTATTTCAACATACATATGCTGTAATCATTGGAAATTTGTTTAACCTTCAGTTCATCATCGATCTGAATGTGCATTACAAATTATCATCTTTTTTCAGCTTCACTTGCAAAGATAGCTGCATTCAGATGAACTTGGAAGTGATAGAATTGTCCCATCCCGTTTATCAACGTTAATTATTTGCTCACTAGCTATCTCTCTCCTATCAATTTGAGTCTATTTCTTCCAAGACCTTATTATACATACAGAGTATGTATACCAAGGTAAAAATACTTTTTTAACGAGGACTCTTTCTACATTTTCCTCCAGAAAAATAGCCCCCATAATGCATACTGCTGCATTCTTGTTAAATAAGCCACCTCTCCATAGACTTGCGTTCATTTAGTCAGCAGCCAGGGACCTTATTGATCTTTGTAGACTTTGTACACAACAAAGACATGTGAGGAGCTTGAGAGATGGCTTATTTCACGATTGGAGCTTACGGGGGATTTTTCCATGGTTTAGGGCGCTAATCGCGCTTTGCCCAGTATATTTTTTACGCTGATGTATACTGCATATAATTAAACACATACATGTAGTAATATTTGTAAGATACTCTGTATTATTATTCATTATTATCTATATGGGAGTTTCAAGCCGTACAATATTAAGCCATATTGTACGGCTTCAATTTTACGCTTGCGCAAAGCAGTGACCAGCCTTCTGGTATATGTAAAGATAATAATAATTATA